>OMNN01101708.1:51920-62649 GCA_900302755.1 Chromis chromis
ACATCAAAATTACTACTTCATCCTCATATTTCAGTATATAAGGCCTCTTGAAAGTAGCAACTGGATGTTTTCATTTGACTAGGCTAAATAAGGCAAAAGAAAAAAAAAAAAAACTGGTTGATTTGTCAAATGTTTACAGTAGACATCAATATGTGCTGTGCATGTTTCATGATAGGAACTTTCTGACACTTGGGTGAAATAGTCATAAATGAGAGGTCATCAGATTCTAAATCACTGCTCGGTGACAGCTTTTACATTTTTGACACAAACCACCAAGTGTGGTTAAACTGCAGTTAAAACAATAAAACAGCAGCTCTGTGTACCTGAGGAACTGGAGAAAATCCAACTAAAGTAAGCTATACTATATATAACTGGAAAACAAATGACAACTTTAACAACAGATCATACTGTTGTGTGTGTATTGGCACGACTCTCTAAATTGTTCTGTAAGTGTATGCTGGGAAAAAAAGCAACATTTCAAAACTCTTCTCCATGGGTCATTGTCACTAATGTTACTGGCTCCTTGGGACTGTTCTTTCCTCCGTGGAGTCTACATGGAGTAAACCGTGCATTTCATCACAGATTAGCCCTTACTACGAGCTTTGCGAAAGTGTCCCTTCTACACTACTTTAATCACCTTGGAGATGATTATCCAGAGCAAAGCATACAACAGAGGCCCCCATGCCCTCTGACAGCGTTACAGCACAATGATCCCCTTCCCACAGACATAAAATCCTATACAAATATCACATGGGATTACAAATCTACCATAGTACGTGCATGAGGGGCTTTGACGTGGCTTTTTGCCCTTGCCTGGGAACACAGTAATGCCCCGGCGAAACACGAAAAGTCTCTCGGAGGCGAGACGTTTACATTTGCATGTATTGTTGAGTGCAGTTTGGATTACTAACATTACTGTAATACTATTGATCCTTTTACTGTTGCACTCAATAGACTGTTAAAATACATCAATATCTAAGAAAGTAAATGCATATCAGGTCTTTTAAGCCTCAATTACCAAGGCTAGAGGAGGACATGATAGAAAGCGTGCTCACCAGCATTTGTAAGCACACATATAATGGCCTTAATCCATACAGATTGCCTTTCTCGCTCTTACTCTGAGAAGAAAACTAACATTTTTGTTCCACAGGCTGGAGGACAGACAGATCAGGAAGCACCTGTAACTATTTCCCCATACAAATAAATGAATTGACCTGTCAAAAGGTGGTTGATTACCTGGTTAAGCAAGATAAATGCATCAGCGACAGACAATATAAGCAGTGGATGGTGTTAAATACCCATGCAGGTCTTAAATCTAAAGAGCAGCTTGAAACTTTAATCTTAATGTGCATAGCATTATGTCACACAGCCCTGTGTAAACCCTGGCAACTATTTTAAATGGATACTGATTGTAATTTCTGCATTAGGTTATTGCATAAGGCAGTTAGTTATAATGTACACAACAAAACTTAACAAGATCCCGTATCACAAATTCATGAGATGTTCAGTTATCTACATTTGACACATTTAGCAGAAGGAATAAACCATTCTGCTCCTTCAGCTCTTGAAACGTGTCTGCTCACATATGTGGTTGAATTTTCTGAAATGACAACAAAGAGGAAAAAAGAACACATAAATGAAGAGTGTCATATAAAAGTACAGAACCAAAGAGATGAGATGACCTCAACAACCTTGCATAGATAAACATTAGGAACTCCAGCACACGGTTTATACAAGGACTCCTTCTAGTGGTAAAACACAGGAAAAACAAGCACAGTGCAGGCACCCAGTGTCTCACTGCTCTGTCATGTTTGTCTAAAAAAAAAAAAGAGCCAGAACTATTTAAAACAGATTTATGACTCTACAAAAAATTAACTGGTATCTATCAAAGTTGTGGCTTTTCAAAATAAATGTCTACTGCAGCTCAGTATGTCAGAAACAGCATAAAAACTCATTCCTTAAGACAGATTTAATGTATATTCACGGTCATTTATAGTACCATATATAATAAGCGACATGTATTTGTGTGACTGATACATGCCATTGGGGCTCATTATATATTTCTAGTTTTTTAACGTGGGTTTGCATTTGTCGCTGGTCAGCAGCATTTTTAATTACAATACACTATGCTATAAGACCGCTGCTGATAAGCCAAAATTGTAAATCATGTTACTTCACACAAAAGAGAAGCATTACACTATAATACTAATAATGTTCATCTACTAGGAAACATTGTGTCAGTGATTATGTTTCATTGTTGTCAGTAGTAACTGCAGTTCCACAATATAACCACTAGTGAGCAGCTATCTGAGCCTAAATGTTATATTTTGCATTTAATACGACTTACATTGCATGATGTGCCTTCACCTGCGTACGACAGTTGCGCCCCCAGTAACAGTCGGGGCGAGATGTTACACCAGCTAAGGACAGAGCATCAAATGAAGTTATTACATGTGTATGATTGGTTGCAACAGTGAAAAGCAGCATCCTACACAGCAGGCACCCCTTTATTATTGTGTTTAACTCTGAAATTCAAAAAACTAAAATGCACATGGTTCTGACCTGGTAGTTCAGACAGAGGGATGTTCTGTCTGTACTTGTAGGTCAGCTCCTTGAAGGCCCCCAGGCCGCAGCAGAAGCACAGGATAGTGTTTGCAGAGATACGACGATCTGACCGAGATAAGGTAAGACCGAGTATTACTGCTTGCTTTTCAGTTGGCAGTGCCGGTATGTATTTGGAGGAGGCAATCTGAGTGTCACAATGGATATTTGAAATGTGAGGTGGTGTTGGGGTCTGATCTGAGAGCTCACCTGTCAAAAAATAGCTTCCCTCCTGTAAGCCTTGCAGAGACTCTTTGAGCAGATCTTTCCATGACTTTCCCTTGGAGGACAAGTAGTTCTGATGGAGGCATAGAAACACACACACAAACATCTTAACATCATATTAAATGTATATGCGGACATGTGTTGATTATTAATGAAGTATTAATTAAACGTTTGACATAAAGTCCTTCTTACTTGGAGGACTTCTGATTCGTAGTTATTGTTGTTCAGCACACCATCCAGACATTTGTCAGTCAGATTGATCTCTGAAAAAAAAAATGGACAGTAAATTTTAACTACCAATCATTTAACAAACAAAACAGTAACAACATATCTGAGAAGCTATATCTCATAGTGTTGTAGATCTGAATTCCTGAGCTGCATCTTTGTTGTTCAGAGTAACAAGAACTAGCTATAACATATATATAATTAATTGTGCATGAAACCCCTGTGACATTCTGATGACCCTTCAGACAAATATGCAGGACTTTGTTTCCCACAGATGCCTATCATTAGCTGACTGAAAAGCGAACACAGCACAGGTCTAATAATGTGTAGACAACAATCATGAACAATACAGGTACTGTATCTGGATACCATTCAGGAATCAGCCCTTTCAAATAAAGACCGTTAGCCAAAAAAATAGCATAATGGTCAAACTTAACTATGAGTGGAGATGCCCCTGGGGCTGTTTTGCTCATACATACCACTGAATCGAACCAGACAGCCTTGACAGCCAATCCTCTGGCAGCCCCAGTACATATGACAGAAAGGTCGCTGGCACAGCACACCTGCCAACACACAACACATCATGTATTTGCAGCAATCTATCCATGTATGTGAATAGCTCGCATGATTTTACATGGACTACATACCACAAAATATGTATATTAAATTTGTCTTTATACTGAATAGCCTCATACAGTTTACCGTGTACCAACACTGACTGACTCAATATCTAACATAGTTTCATATATTAACTGCCTTTCCATTTCACTGCAGTTACATGTACATTTCTGAGACAGCATAATTTTAATCACCCAAATTCAGTCAACACAGACGTTACATTTTCTGCAAAGACACAAACAGGTGCTGGGACCACTCACATTGTTGAGCAATAACCTGCTGGTTGTTTAGTTCGGCCCGTCTGTCTGGCATCGGCTGGAGGCAGCAGGTGCAAATGAGATGGCAGCCCTGAGGGGGGCAGCGGTACTCCTGAGGAGCTGCAGATAGGATGAGGACAGGAAAAGGTTTTAGACTGGAGCTGAGACTAGAGATCTCATACCGTGTTTCCACCGACCTGGTGCTATTGTTGGTTCGGAGCTAGTGCCTGACTAAGCACCGGTTCTTTGTGTTTCCACCGCCTAAACTCCAGGTGCTAAAAACTGGTGCTGAGCAAGCACCAACTCTTTGCTGGGCCAGAGCTAAGCACCGAGTATGTCGGGAGCTGGAGGCGGGGTTATGGTGACCGGCGATCAGCTGTGCAGAGGGACACACAAGCGCCGCTGATCAGCGGTGACCAGCGATCAGCGGTGGAAAGAGCCACATAAGCGATAATATGTGTCCTTTTTCTCCAGTACGTCCCTGGTTGGATCAGATGTATTGGAATGAATCCCGGGACACACAGAAGTTTCGCACACACACACTGTTGCGCTGAAATCCGGTACAATTGTGTCACGGATATGCGGAAGTGCCAGCGGTGGGCAACAGACGGACCTCCGCGGACCTTATAAAGATGTTTATCTTTATGAAGATAAACATAGATATTACCATCAACTTATTGCGTTTGTTTAACCGCTATGTAATCGATACAAGCTTAGACGGCTTCTGGTGACGTAATGGCATGGCTCCAACTTGGCTCCTGGCCAGTGGAAACGCAAACCGGTTCTTAGGAGGAACGGAGTTTGAACCAACTAAGTACCGAACTAGTACTAGCTCCGAACGAGCACTAGCACCAGGTTGGTGGAAACACGGCATCAGAGGAAAGTAGGAGGAACTATACAATTGTGTAAAAGTGAGCTTCCAGCCGTATTTTCCATTTACAAATCATACTGTAAGTCTTGCTTATTGTGTTGGTATTGGATTTTTTGGCATTAAAATGAACTCGAGGCTGTACTCTGCACGTTAGCCAATAATCTTCTTGTCTAAGCTACATTATCACCTGAAGGGATATCAGAGGATGTTGAGGGCTGCTCCCCTGCAGGCTTCGCAGCTCCCTCCTCAGTTGTTGGTTTGGGTGGTGGAGGTACAGGTGGTAGAGCTGGCAGACCAGGGAGCCAGTAGTTTGAACTTGTAGAAAACAGCATTTGGCTGACGTCCCCCCTGTAGCCAGGACACTGTCTGCACATCACCAGAGGCTGACTGGGGACAAAAAGCACAAAGGAAAATCATTCCATGGAGATTTCACTTTTAGATTTTTAAAAATGTAAATAACTTTAGACATTTTTTTTTTTTTGCATTGATTAAAAAAATGCGACTGTAACATTATCGAGTACTCTAGATGTTCAGTTAGCATCAGTTTGTTGTCATCTGATGATATAAATAAATTATTGGATTGTTGGCAGTCACTCATTAAAATCTTTCTCCAACGTTTGATAACAAAAATACTTTTTTAAGCAACCATTTAACCTCTCTTCTCAAACTACTCCCAAACAAAAAACAGTATTTCAGTGAACAAGTGAGTGAATCCTCTGCAGTGGAAAGAACACGTGACTGTGGTAATGCTAGGTAAGCAGGGACGAAAGAGAGAAAGTGGCTCTGTAACAGCCAGAGTTGGGAAGTGATAATTGAATACACTCTGGAGTGTCTGCCAGCTGTATCACTGCAGAGCAAAGTGACATGGACGTTACTTTTTTTTTTTCCATTAACATCATGAGAGACTAGAACTGCATGGTACCATTTGTAGATGTACACAAATATGGCGGCAGAAGTAGCTTCAAAATGCTTTAAAAAACATAAAAGTTAAAATTGCAAGACAAAAATTTGACTAAAACATAATAAAATCGACAAAAATAATTAAAAGAGGGTAAAATAAAAAAAACAAACCAGGTGCCGAAATGAGGGCTGATTTTGAAGTGGTTTACCTAATGTCTGAGGAGTCACTGTCATTGTCAGAGAGCTCAAAGAGGTAATCTGAACTGCCCTCCTCATCAGAGAAAGACCGCTCAACTTTTGGCTGCAACATGTCCTGAGTTATCTTGTTACGGCTGTCCATGCTTTTCAGGTCTTCCTCACTGCGACACTTTTCTGTGGAACAGAAAGAAATACTATTTTCTATGGAGTTGATACAATTTAAGACATTACTTATGGCTACAATAATCAGGTTTTCTTCTGCAGCATATCAGCTCTGTGTAATGATTACAGACGCTATTAAAATGATTGTTTTCCGTGCAAACCTGGGTGCTGGATGAGGTAAGCCTCCACCAGGTTGTTGAGGATGTGGTTCTTACGGATCCTTTCCACGGGGCAGCGGCAGGTGGGGCAAAGAGAAGAACGCTCCATCCAGCCTGAGTAGCAGGCAGCACAGAAGACATGCATGCAAGGCTGCAAGCTAAAGCAAAAACAGGAGACTCGCAAATAAAACACACACACAAAGTACTGGCATTGGATAGACTTGCTGCATATACGCAAAGTTCAAGTACCTTATGTCTGTGTAGATACCTATGCAGATGCCACAGCCCTTGAGATCTTACCTGACACAGTCATGTAGCAGGTCCTGGCAAATAACACATGTCAGGCTTTCCTCCATTTTGTCAGTCTTCGTCCCTTCCACTGGCGGTTTAGGCAAAAGATTCCCAAGACTTCCCTTAGTCGAACCAACCAATTCTGTTCTGGAGGTGTGGGGCAAGCCCAAATCATAATCTGTATCTGTAAACACAGTAACTGTATATTACTCTCTTTACCGAGTCCTCAGTTTTTGGCATTTTTGTGTGTTGGGTTTGGCTTTCAAAAACCGTCGGGCATGGTATCAGGCTAAAAAGATGTTTTGGGGTTGAAGTAGAAGTTAGCTTTGGCAACTCTAATTGAAGGAATCAAGGAAAGACAGGTTTTTCCTCAAGTTAAAAAAATATAACTAACCATCATCAGTTTTCCTCCGTTTGCTTTCTGGCTCCAGGTTGTCCGTGTCTTTTTCCTCTGCAGTGGAATCATCTTTAGTGTGACCTGATAAGAGGAACAACAGCTATAGATCAAATAATGACAATAATACTCCTTGTTTTAATGCACACAGATGTTGGAAGAATCCAGCTGGGAAGGTTTTGACTAGGAATGATTCAGTTAATATGGTTTGTAATGACAGAGGTGTATCATAATCATAATATGGTAATGGGGAAGCAACACGCATGACTGAAAGCAAAAGTAAAATACGGCAAAGGTAAGAGAGGCATGTCCCTAAAAAAAAAAAGAAGTGAGATTTCGAAGGTTGGGAAAAATCAGGGTGAGGATTTGGGAGGAAAACATCACCATGAAAGCAAAAAAGAGCCAAAAGTGTTGCCAGGATGGAAACAAACGAGAGACACCAGTTGGACATGTTTTACACTTGGGGTCAACCAATTATTGTCTAAGACGTTTTTTTTAGATCTAATATTCCGCATTTTCCTAATTATTAGTATCGTTAAAAAAACAAAAACAATTCCTGATCTAAAAATAGCTAGTGTAAAAATGCAGAACTCTGGCTTTGATGCAGCCGCTTCTCTCTATCTGTGGTATCCAACAATGTGCTGCCCACAGCATCTGACTGGTTACACATAAAAGTCATAGCTTATCATCACAAAACGATACATTATGAAAAGAATCCCTGTTCTCTGTTAACAGGGATCCAGCCTAACTTTTCCTCCGATAGGACTGGTGCGACCAAACTTCTCACTTGGTGACACCAGCACATGTCTGTGTCTTGAGATGATCAACAGCTAAATAGATTGTTTCACACGTCAGGCAGGGAGAGTGCATGCAGGCAATGACTCAGAAATACCAGGGAAAATGAAAAATTACTGCTTTCAGCCATAAGGGCTAGCACAGTGGCTACTTATGCTAGCCAGAGGAGCACCGAAGGAGCCTATTGATTGTCATGGCCTCGCCCATTATGGTTGCAATCTGCAGCCCTGTACATCTATAAAACATAAAAGAGGCATTTTAATAAAGTTTTGTGTTGGAGTTTGTGTTATGCTAAACTTTGATATTAACATTTTCATGTTTACATTTATATTAGTTCCAAACATCCATTACTGGTGTCTTTGATTACTAATAATCGTATCAGCTGTGAAAAACATATCAATCAATCCCCATTTTACACAAAGTTAAAGTTAGCTCAAAGTTCATTATTGACCAGCTGTATTAAGTTGACCAACAGCAACAGAGCTGTTTCCATCACCGACCACCAGAGAGCACAGACTCACCACAGCTCAGTCTCTCTGGCTGCTTAACTAACATCATGTGAATTAACTATCACAACACAGGGACTGGCTGTGCGAGTCTGACCACAACCAGTTGAAAATCTGTTATTTCTTTTTTTTTTTTTAAGATTTATTTTTGGCTTTTCGCCTTTATTCGATTGGACAGTGGATAGAGTCGGAAACAGGAGAGAGTGGGGAAGGACATGCGGTAAACGCCCGAGGTCGGACTCGAACCCGGGTCAGCCGCTACGTCTCTGCATGTGGGTCACGCGACATAACCATTATTGGGGCGCCCGAAAATCTGTTATTTCAATTAAATTTTAATAAACACTTTTGATTATCATGATATTATTTTAAGGTCATATATCAACCACCCTGGGCGCCCCGATAGCCTGGCGGTTATGTCACGTGACCCACGTGCAGAGGCATAGCGGCTGTGCCGGGTTCGAGTCCGACCTCGGCCATTTACTGCATGTCCTTCCCCACTGTCTCCCGTTTCTAATTCTATGCACTGTCCTGTTCTCTCTAATAATAAAGGCATGAAAAAGGCCACAAAAAAAAAAAAAAAAAAAAGAGATCAACCACCCTTACTTTAAACAGTCAAAATAAACTACTTATAGGTTAATTTTAACATGGCCTATTCTGTAGCTACCTGTGCCTTCAAAGGAATTAGGCAGAATTTGAAATATGCCTACAGCATTTCTTGCCAAGACGATCGATATCACTCTCCCATCTATCCATTAAATATGAAGTGAGAGCCGGGAGCCGCTCAGCTTAGCACAAACACTGAAAACAAGGGGAAACAGCAAGCCTTGCTCTATCCACAGGTAACAAAACCCACCTTCCAGCATTTCTAATGCTCACTAAATAACACATATCTTGTCGTTTCTTCTGTCAGTGAAACCAACAAGTTGTGTCTTTACAAAGAGTTACACACTGGACTATTTCTTGACCAAAAGCTAATTGATGGAGTCTTGTCCGCCCTGTGAGGATATCAGACAGCCAGCAAAGAGACCAGGAAGTCCCTGTGAACCATGAACACAGAACCCTCTTCCCACCAAAGGAGCCCAAAGATGTCGTAGTTAATCATTAACTATCCACTAACTATTATTTAATAATACAAAACTGCTTCACATCTTAAATATATAAAAAGTATTGTTGATGAGGATTCTGTTACTTTCCAGAGGATACGCTAAAAACAAGTATTTTTCCTCTACACAATGATTCATCCTCTTTAAAAGTTTGTTAACAGAGAACCTACCAGAGGCAGGAGAGGCTGTGGTTGCCATGGGACCAGAAGAGGAAGGGCTCTCAATACAGAAGTGTGAAGCGGAGGTGGATGGCTGAGGTTCCTCCTGAGCTGGATCTCGAGGAGGCTTTGTGAGCATTACAGGCTCAACTGAAAGAGACATCTCCGAGGCTGGAACAGGAGAAGGACTGCGGGCTGATCTCTCCGTGTCTGACGTTTAGATACAGAGTGGGAGGTTACTAATGAGGCACAGTATAAATAAAAAGTGGAATAGCAGTGGTTGCATTTGACAAATGAGTTGTGACCACTTACCAAAGCTGTGTGGTGAAGCAGTTTGCTCCGTTTTGATTGAGTGGTAAACATAGGCAATGTCTGCAGGGTGACAAGAGGAGATGCTGTCCATCTTTCCTTCTTAGAAATTCAGAGAAACACATCATTTGTATGCCTCACAAAAACAACAACAACTCACTTTGTTCTGGCTCGCTCTTCCTGTACACAAAGTATATGACATCGCCACTCTGCAGCATGTGAGTTTGCTTCTTAACCAGTTTGGACATGTTGATCACTGTACCATTAGTGCTGTAGATGAACAAAAGGCACATTTTACCATACAGCGCAAGCATTTTATGTGTGTGCTGAGAGGACAAGTATCAAATCATGCATGAGTACACACTTGAACAGCTCTAAAAATCCAAGCCCAGTCCTTGAAGCATTTTAGATATTATTTAGCATGGTCCATTGGGAGACAAGTACATGATACATGCAAGGTTTTGTTCTGCAGCTATATTTCAGTGATGAAGGTTTCAGCTTACAGTACCTCATATCTTCAAGCCACACCAGACCTGAGCTTTCATCTTTCACAATCTTGCAGTGCTCCCCTGAGACAAGTTTACTGGCTGGAAAGGACAGATAGCATCCTGGCAACAACAAAATAACAACACACCTCCATGAACACACAGAACAGATAAAATATCATCCTGACAGAAACTGCTCAATATAATTGTTAGTTCTCTTATTAAAAAGGGGCAGATAGATAGATAGATAGATAGATAGATAGATAGATAGATAGATAGATAGATAGATAGATAGATAGATAGATAGATAGATAGATAGATAGATAGATAGAATTGGTAGATAGATAGATAGATAGATAGATAGATAGATAGATAGATAGATGTGCATATTCAGGTTAATTCCTCAGAGACCAAATATCTCTCCTACAAAAGAGACTTGGACAGCTGAAGCACATTTACTCAGACATCATAAC
>OMNN01101709.1:0-18519 GCA_900302755.1 Chromis chromis
GTAATTTACATGAAATTTAAAAAAAAAAATGAATAAAAACAGGGCAAAACTGTAAATAATGTCCACATTAAAAATCTTAATTTTTACAAATATTAACCCATTCAGTACAACAAGTGACTGCATTTAAATCTGCAGAAAGTACTGTTATTTTTACAGATATTTGCTTTTATTTGAAAACAAAAAACAAAAAACAACAACAAAAATAACAACACATGGAATAATTTTAATTTGCCTGTTAACTGTAAAAATAAATAAATAAATAAATAAATAAAAGGTCAAAAACTGTACATAATGTCCACATAAAAGTCAGTATTTTCGAAAATAGTAATTTGCTCTTTTACAATGTCTGACTGTGAAATTAAGCAGTTTTTACTGTATGAAAAAAAAAACTGTTATTTTACAGATATTTTCTGTTATTTAGAAGAGAAAAAATTCTGTATGTCAAGAATAAAAAATTTCAAATTATTTTTTTTAACTGTTATTTAACAGATTTTCCCTAATTTGTTAAATTATGCATAATATGTAGTAAAAATAACACAAAAAAAGTATTAATTTAAATGTTGAAAAATTAAATTAGATTAAAAAATATAAGTAATATGTTCAGTGTCCACATCAAAAATCTGTATTTTTACAAATATAAGATTTTTTTTAAATTGTTGCTTTACAAATTTTTCCTGTTTTAGTAAATTACAGATAAAATTACCAAAATAACAGAAAAAAATAGTAATTTACATGAAATTAAAAAACAACAACAAAACTGTAAATAATGTCCACAATAAAAAAATCTGTATTTTTACAAATAATAATTTACCGTATTTGACTGTAAAATTACACTGTTGTACTGTATTTAAATATCATTATTTTACAGATGTTTTACATTATTTTCACAGTTTTTAGAGGTTTTTAATGTTATTCCACCATTTTTAACACATTTGGCATCATTACTGTCAGATTTTCACTGTTTTCAACTCAAGTTTATTTACAGTGTGAGTCCTGCAACCTCACTGCGACTAAATCCTACATACTGCACTTTTAAAGGCCAAACAATCACTTCTTATCACTGCAACAAGTAATATTTACAAGACCCTTTGTATTTAACGTTACATATTTCATTGGAGATACACAACTTAAGTATTTTATTCCTTTGTGGTTCCTCGTGGTTCTGTGAACAAACACAGTGTGAATATGTTGACATTTGTTTGCTTTATGAAGCAGCTTTCAAATATGGGTTTTGTGTGTTTTTGTGGATCTCTGGGGATAAATAAAGGACGAACAGAATCCCTCCGTCTGTCAGAATAACTGTGAAATCAGTCTCATTGATCCGTCTGCGTTAATTTTAACATTTCATCTTCTTTAGATCACATTCAGAATCTATACAGCTTTACTTCTGTCCTATTTCCTCTGAAACATCAGTCATTCGTTCCTTTGTGCTGCAGCCGATTGGGTCAAAACTCGTCGGTTATTTCTGCAGCGGCGTTTTGAGCTTGTTGAACAGAGATTTTAACTGGAAACAAGAAGCATTAAATCTAAAGACGAGACCAAATGACTCGTCACATCAAATCGATGAGTTATTGGTTTAAACGGAGGCAGATTCGTGCAGCCAGTTTGAAAAATGCGTCTTTCAGTAGACGATCCGTCTCCGCTGGTTTTACCGCAAAGTCTTTATGGATGTTTTTAGGAAAAGACATTTGTTATTCTGACATGTTGACAGTGAATGCAGCTTTATTAGATGCATGTTCGGTGTTTGGGCTCGTTTTTAACACTTTTCTTAACATTTAAAGAGGTCAAACCTTCTAGCAGCACTTGTAGTATTGAGGTCAACAGAACTATCAGACCTAACAATAGTTTTAACAATGCAGTTGTTCTATATTCTACCAAATGTTGCTGAAGCTTTGACCTCTTTAGACATCTTAGAAGTAGGTGAAGTCGTGCTGGAGTCTTTCTGCTTCTATATTCTTTACATTTAGCCTCATTTTACTGAAACAATCTACACCGATCAGGCACAACATCATGACCATCTGCCTAATATTGTGTTGGTCCCCCTTATGTGGTCAAAAATGCTCTGAACCATTGGGCATGGACCAGAGGACCTCTCAGGGTGTCCTGTTCTGATCAAGCATCAACAGGATGCAGTGGAACAAGTTTGACTGACAGAGGCCCCACTGCACAACCCATAGTACCCAAAAGATCCTTTGCCAACGTGCCAGGACATCTGCAGTGGATCCTTAAAATTCCATAATATTACAGTTTTAAGGAGGCGTCTCTCTTTAAGAAAGCATCTCCTATAATCCACTGTATCCAGCAGGTTTTATATTTCTTTATTTCCTCTTTGTGCAGATCATCCCTCGCTACGGGCCTCTGAACGGTCGGATCTCTGTGACCATCAAAGGCTCCAACATGGGGATAAAGAAGGAGGACATCAAGAAGATCACGGTGGCCGGAGTGGACTGTGCTCACCAGGAAGACAGATATTCAGTCTCCACCAGGTAAAAAAGCACATTAACATGCAGCCGGCTGCAGCTGGACACGATCAGGTGAAGCTCTACACATGAACCCCTGACAGGCTGCTGACATTAATTAATTACTGCACATAACCGAGCCTCACTCTCCCTCTGAGCCGAATCAAAGCTTAAAGAGGTGAGACGCCAGTTGTGCTGCCTCTTATCTCGGTTCTAAGTTGATTTTCAACATCCTCAGACGGCTGTTTGGGAGCAAAGGCGCAACTTTGATCAAAGTCAACCCGAAACTTGATTAAAACTGTTGATTGATTCGAGATTCAAGAGTTTTATTGACACGTGCACGTTGAAGGGAGTTAAACTTCACTTTTTCAAAGTCTAGTCACGGCAAAATACAATATTTACCCTCTGAATTCAAGGCAGTCTGGGTGTTTTATGCTCCTGGCAGAAAATAGTTTGTTTAAATACAACCGTGTTGCTCGGAGTAAGAAGCTGGTTGCGAAAAATAGGATTTATGATCCTTAAAAGTTGCACATGACTGTCAAACAAAACAAAGCATCAAGTGTATAGTCAGAGACAAGCTGATAAACATATTTAGCTACATTTTGATTCAAATATTTCAAAATCCTGATCGGTACACAGAAGAATGTGACATCACCTTTATGCAACTGAGACCCGCCGACTGAAACCTGCGAGAAAAAACACAAACACACAAGAAAAATAACAATAACTGTTCAAACTTAGAACAGAAAATAGTTGTGTTAGTTGCAAAAAATAGGTTTTCAGTTCCTTTAAAGTTGCATGAGAAAGACGAACTCCACCGCTGACAATGAAAATGTCCTTTAAGATGTATATGTTGAAGGGCTACTACAAAAAAAACCCACTATAAATAGTGTCAAAAATGAAATGTACTCAAATTTTATCAGAATTATTAAAACGAAATTTGTACATCTTACATCTTAAAATGTATTTTCTGGTGTTTTTTTGTTTCTGTCGCATTTTTCTTCACTGTAGGCTCATTTTCCACTGCAATATAAAGTCCTGCACCTCTATGGAAACAGGACAACCATCTTTACAGCCTCTACAAATTTTTTCACTCCACTCTGCACTAGGGCTGGTCCAGAATATTAGAATATCCGAATATTCGTTCGTTGTGGTGGTATTCGAATAGTAATTTTGATCATGCGAATATCGGCGGTGCTAATACACCGCCGATGTTTCAGTGCTTGGACCTACCAACTCCGCTGTCACGCTCAGCTCCACTGTTATGCTCCGCTCCGCTCTACTCCGCGAAATTTTCAAATGAGACATGTAGAATAATGTTCTATTCAAGAAATATTGTAATTTTCATCTTAGATTTGGGTAATTTTTCAGATGAGTAGTTCAAAGGCGGTAAAAAAGGTGACAATACTTTCAGTTTTTACATTTCCTAGCTCTAATTATTGTTGTCATTTTTGCATTTTCTTTAACGGTAACTTGCTTCTTAAATGCGCTAGTAGTTTTTTGGTTTAGAGGGCTCAAATATCAATAAAGATATGAACATTTTGGATTCTGTCACATGATAACAAAGGAAGAACAAACTGTTGCTGTTTCCTGAATCTGTGCGGTAGAATTCATCATGTACTGTTTTACTGAGGATAAATTCACCTTTGAGGAGCATTCAGTTGAAATGACTTTGATTTTAGAAACGCCACATCAAAATCTACTTCTGCTTTCACCACCAGCTTCATCTGACAGTCTCTATAATAAGATTTTTTGTCAAGTTGAAATTGATTTCAGGCTCTGAAGCTCCTGGAGCTGCAATGATTTGCAGAAAATTAAGCAGTGAAGAAAAAGACAAAAGAGATTCTGTGGTTCCAGCTTCTGAAAATATGAACGTGATTTTCTTGGTCTCCTACAATTACAAATCGACTACATTTGTACTTTGGACAGAAAAAAATTCCACTTTGTTCTCTATTTTCTGACATTTTATACTTAGAAATAATCCTTCCTGATCTATTATTTAGTGTCTCGCTGTGTTTCTGTCCACAGTGTGGTTTGTGAAATCGGCCCTGCGAGGCGGGTTCCACCGTCCGACCTCCCGTTTGAACCGACCAACAGCGGAGCGGTGGAGGTGGAAGTGGAGGGAGGAAGAAGTGGAACGTCGAAGGTCTTCTTCACCTACAGGGTAGGTCTGAACTCAAAGACTGGACTGAAGACGCTTCCAAATGTTGTTCTTAAATAACGTCACTACAAATGGTAATAAATAGTCTTCTTTGGATAAAAAACACAAACAATATTTTTTCTTTGAGATTCCATAATGTTGATGCTCAAAGTTGTTACAGAGAAAATGAACATAAACCAGATTCAGGCCCCATCCACACGAAGCCAAAACGCTTATAGTTTCAAAAACGATGTAAAACACATGCCAGGCCTGTTGGTGGCGCTGTGACGCCGCAACGGAAACAAGCGGAAACTGGCGGCGGGACTTTAGGCATGCGCAGAAATCTGTATACGATTTAAATGTCACAGTAGAAATCGCGATCCAGGATAATCACCGATTGTCCTAGGACAGATTGCGATCGGAGTCTCTCATAGGACAAACTCAAATTTATTTTAATGATTTGGTGTTAAAATAAAGGAAACAACAATATTCTTACAAATACAGCAAGAAAACACTCCTTTATGATCAAATTAATACATTCCCATTTATGAGTTTATTATACTTATTGACAGTATTTACAGTGTATTCTGACTCCAACAGTATGTGGTGGCACTTTGTTGAATATGGTTGTTTACTCCACAATCAACATGGAGTTTAAAAACCAGGTGATCCTGATCATCGGAGCCAGTGGGCCAGATAGGCAACCAGATAGAGAGCTGTGTGTGTTCAGTCTTCGTGTGACCTGCCTAAACCAAGAGTTTGGTTGTGTCTTTTTTTTAGAATCGGCTTCTGTTTGTTACAAAGCTCGTTTTCAGTTGACCATAGTTTTGCTTCCTCTATTGTAAATAAATAGCTCTTTTGCTACACAATCGGTTCGTTTTTCTGTTCATTCACTTTCTTTATTACTCCCCTCATCCCCTAGATCACGGGGACGGAACAATGGTAGTCCAGCTTTTCTTGCATCCATAACCCTCACCATAATTAAAAGACTTCTGTCTTGTATTGTATTGTTTTTATTATTGTCCTGGTAGAATCGCCGTTTGTCCTAGGACAGATTGCGATCCGAGTCTGTACTAGGACAAATGGCGATTATCCTAGATCGCGATTTCTACTGTGACATATATAATAAATGTTAGTCTGTATGTTACTCAGGCAAAGTCCTCATAAGACTTTCTTCAGACAAGATTTTGCATTTTAAGAATTTTGGAAAATAAAAAAGGTTTTATAAAAAACATGTTTGTGTCGGAGCTGAAATGGTTGTTGAGATAATTTCACTAAAATTGCTAAAAAGGCAACATTTTGCTTGCCAGCCTTTCCAATGTGAAATTTGGCTGCTTTTCTTTGTCCTAAATCTTTGGGAGTTAGACTGACAGTTGGACAAACAACCAAGATATGATATTAGGCTCAAGAAACCCAAAAATATTTCACTATTTTCTGACAGTTATATCATCAAAAAAACTCTTAAATTAATCAATAATTAAAATAACTTATGTTACTTTCAGGCCTCAAATTGAGTAGTGGAAAGAGTGTTGTTCCAAAACACAACACCATTGTACAGGTAATAGCAACATTTTTCAAACAATACTCTCGTACTCTGACAATAGAAGTGCAATCTCATCTCTCCTCAACAAGAGAGATGACAAAGGAAGCTATTTCCATATTTGAGGTGCTAATGGCTTTTAAAAAAAGAAGCTAATTTCAAGTAGTGCACTTGAGAGAAACATCAATTTCTTTCTCTACAGTAAAATCTTACCATCTGAGAGGACTTCATATGCCTCTGACAGCTCTTTGAATCTTTTCTCTGCTTCATCCTTGTTGTCTGGGTTCTTGTCTGGATGCCACTTCAATGCCAATTTTCTGTAACTGAAACACAAATACCATATAGTTAGAAAAGGCAAACACACAATATATGAAAAGAACAACCTGTCACGTCTCAATACAGAGGTGAGAGGTGGAAAATGTGTATGTATGCAAAACAGACACCCCCTATTAGAAGCAGATAATCATGTGAGTTGTTTTTAGGGTCACAACCATGACTGCAAACAAAGACCCATCAGTAATAAAACACACACAAACACACACTGTCCTTCTCCCCACCCAAGCCAAAATAACAAAGACAGCCTGAACTGCATTGACAAGCAGCGTAGGCCTCGCACAGCGGCTTACGCTGCATCAGCTATTTGTTTCTAAGCCCAGCAGCAGCACCGGCAGCAGACATAGATGCTGTAGACAAGACAAGGGACTGAAAGTCAGCCAGCAAAAAAAGGCTTCACACAATCCAGGGATTCACTTCAATACAGACCTATAGTGAACAGTCTTTGTAGTCGACATCTTTGTTGTAATCTGTGACATTATCTTCCTGTCTAAAGCCTGGTCACTGGTCAGCTGGCCAGGCTAAGTTCAACAATGCCGTTTGGTTGATAAATGTGTAACCTACCAGTCTTTGTGTGTAAGCCTGTAAGGTGACTAGCAAAAGCAGCATCAGATATTATCTGTATCTAAATAGTCGTCATTCAGTCCAAACTCTCTGGCGTCAGCATTAAAAGTTGATCATTTGGCTGTAATTTAATACCCATGAAATTTAGTCAAAAAAAAACAGAAACATGTCTTCAGGAACGCCAGCAGCTTTGTGAGGCTGTATTTTGTGCTAAATGCTAACACTAACAAGCTGACATGTTCACAGTGATAATGCTGCTTGACAGGTAGTGTTTTCTGTCTCAGGTTAGCCAGGTTAGCATGCTAACATTTACTGATTGGCGCTAAATTCAAAAATGAGCTCAGACTGATGGGGAAGGTATTCAGTCATAAACCAAAGTGTTGGTATATTAGCCTGATGATGGTGTTTGTTGAAAAATTAAGGGATCACAATTCATCCTGAGTGAGACACGTATGTTTGTACAAAGTTTCCCGACAATTCATTCAGAAACAAAGAACATAGAGCTGGAGTCATGGGGCTATGATAGGACTGACTGAGGTCAGTCTCGTGTCTGAGAAAGCAGCAGACAGCCATCTTTATGTTCTGTTGCAAATTGGATATTCTAAAGCTGGTTGATTTAATCAGCAGTGATATATAGAGTTCAACAGTTTACTTCTCTCTCACATGATTTTACTTGATTTAGTGATTTACTGTATTGCTCTAAATAACATTTAATGCCTCCTGGAACACATGAAAAACGTATTTCTGACTTTCACACGGACTCTTCACTTCATGTGAACCTCTTCGCTTGTCATAACACAAGGTGTTAGTGAGAAGCCGGTGTGGAAGCGTAATTAACTGGAACTGGCCTGTTCAGTGGGCGACTGCAAGTAATAGTAGGTGAGTGAAGGGGGAAGGTATTTAACAGCAGCAAGGTTACAGGAAGAAGAGTGGAAACTTTCTGCATTGCAGTCTCTCTGCTCTCTCTCTCCTTGTGTCAGTTTGTACAGCCAGAGGGGGATATAATTAACCTATGACACCCTCTGAGTGGCGGACATCTAACAACAACACCAGGACAAAAAAAGAGCAGAAAACACTCAAGGGCACTTACGCTTTTTTGATGTCCTCTGGCGTTGCATTTTTCTGGACTCCTAATATCTGGTAGTATTCCATCATGGTTCTGTCTGTATGTGTGTGTGTTTGTGGGTGCTGCCTTATGCGAGGATCCGCTGCGTGGCCTCTGTGGAAAAAGAAAGTTCTGTTAAGACATGTCAGCTTGACAAGATAAAGCCCAACAAAGTGAAACTATGCATAGCCATGTGTGACGGGTATGATACCTCCTCTCCAGTCCAGTGGGGTACACTAGATAAGAGGAGGGAAGGGGCAATGACATTAAAACGGGTGGAAATACCCAACAATGTTGCACTGCACTGAAATAGCGACGCTGGGGAGAGGACAGCTAAGCTAATACAAGCCCAGCAATATTACATAATAACTGGGTGATCATCCCTCACCCTGAGGCTGAAAGAGAGAAAATGTGAAAATTCCTTTTGAATTTTGGAACAAGCTCTAAAGACTGTGCAGTGTTTTTATAAAACATGACTTAATGTTAGAGTTATGAAACTTAGGCTCTAAAAAAACAAGACACAACAAGTCTGATTAAAAAAATCTGAAGTTGTTAAATTTTAGAATCACATTTCAAGGTTTTGTAGAGAATGACCTGCACAGAGAAGATATATCATATCTGCTGCCTTAATCTAATGGTAAATACAAAGACATATCAAACTTCAAAAGACAAGAGAGACTGGAGTCTGGAGTATGTCAGTAGAATTCCCTGATGTAAAAAGATGCAATAGAGAGAAATAACATGTTATAAGTGAGAAGAATCACATGATTTATAATGTAGGCAAAATGTCAGCCTCTCCCTCAAGGCAATTTGCATTTCCAGCAAGTTGGTTCACTCTCTCAGTAAATCTAGCATTATCTTAAGGCCAAGACGCACATCATTATCAAACTATATTAGTTTAAAGGGTTGTAGGTTGCTTTTTCCATTCAAAACCAGCATGTTTACCATGTCATACAGAGTATTCTAAGTTTAGTTAGTAACTGTGTCTAACTTTTTATTGGATTTTGAGAGGTTTACATCACAGTAACTAAATGATATATATAGCCATCAAGTGTATAATTAATTCCTGCCTTCTAGGGTTCTCATTTTAAAACTAGTCGGCTGAACCACTAAAAAGTCAGCCAGAGATAGTTTTTTCAGCCATTTTGAGAGCAAACAATAAGAAGCTTCCTCTTTATCTACATCTGTCTGCAATCAAGGAGTGAACAGTAAGTTGTCACATTTAATCAAAGCCAGTTCTTTAAAAGCAGTATTTCTAAACCTACCTATGTCTAGTCTAATATCTAGAGATAAACTAAAAAATCTGAGGCAACCTGTGGTCATTCAAAATGTAAATCAAATATATGTCAAGCCACATTGGAAATCTTCTGAAAATCAAATATACGTCGCCGTCTTCGACCTCATTTTTCCCAATAAAAGTTGCCTTTTGCTATCCATGTCAGCTTTTCTAACATTTTACCTTCCAAGTTCTGTCTGTTGTTTAGTTTCTCAGTCATTTTGTGAATAATCCCCTGTGTGGGGAGGTTTTGTTTGGCTTTATTAGTCAGATAAAACTTTCCCATTGGCATATTTTTTGTTGTGGGTGGGTTTTAAACATAGTATGTCACAGGTTTTCCTTTAACCCCAGTACAGGCTTTGGCTTTCAAGCTCTGTTTTGTGGTCTGTATGAGTTCAGAGGGATAACGGCTTCCTCTCTAAATTTAACAATGTTGGCTTAGAGAATTCTTTTAAAAATGGGAGAAAATCTGCAACCCAACAGAAAAATATCCTGTTGGGTTGCACTCAAATCTCAGCATGGCAGCACTTAGTTGACTTTCACACATAAACAATCTTACTTTGTTTGAACCAAACTATCATTAGCACTGGGGGGAAATCAAAAAAGGATGTGTTGGGAGATAAAACTCAAACCAGTTTTCTCTTTGCTGTGGCCTCTTCAAAGACCTTAGACAAGATTATATGACAACAAACATTGACTGACACCTGATAAATCACCACAGTTGCCACACTTAAATACCTTCTGGATTCCCTTTAGCACCTTGACCTTTAAAATAAACTCCAAAAGCTCAACAAGTACTGAAAAAAACCTAATGCCAAGCAAACCCAAAACCCACCATTAACTATTAAGGGATCTCTTGAAAATGATAAACAAACCAGTGAGCACTCCTGGAGTCCGCTGTGTCCTGTTTGTTTGCTATTTATAACCTGTGGCCTTTGCAGTTAGATTGTGTTGATGTGTGTGTTATGTGGGGGGTTGGGGGTGTCTGGCACATGGCAGTGCCAGTGAGGGATTCCTGGTTGGGACATGGCACAGGCACTAACCTCCTTCAGATGCCTGAGTAAGGCGGTAATTCCAAAATTTCCCTCCGACACTTTATTATCCACTCCCTCTTTTTCTGATGAATTCCCCCCTTACCGATTTAAAATCTATCTAACCTAGCATGTCCTGCTTTCTAGTCCACATCCTAATATAGACCACAATCCAAATATAGATATGAAGAGATACGACCCAGAAAGTCTTTGTTTTCCTCAGTTTTCCTTAAAAACCAACCCAGTGTCCTGACTCATCATATAAAATGAATCTTGTTTTATTCCCCCCACTTCAGCCATTACTGACCCACTCACCCATCACCAGCTCCCCGCAGCAGTCGGGATTTAATGGACACAAGCGACTGCTAGAGATCTATTCATGCATGTATGTGCAGATTTATGCCTCGTGGTGGTTTTACAAAGCTAACCCACATCGGAGGGAGTCCTGCTGTGCTCAGTGTGAACTATGCCTCAGAGTGAGCTGAGCAGATGTGGGTCAGTTAATCTCACAATGCATCAGTGAACCTGAGATGATGTTTATAAATGTTAGCAGATCACTTAAAGGAGCAGTAGTGTTATTACGTTTTATATTTTTCTGAAATATGTCGAGTCATAACTTGACAATACTACCATAACAACTACAAAAGTAGTCAAAATATGATTAAAACAGATGGAAAAGGAGTGTTTGGCCTATTTTACGTTATGTGACATGCTGTGCAACCAGTATTATAAAATGACTTCATACATCTTTAGTGCAGCAGATCAGTGAAACTATCTTTCAAAATGTGATACAAGCATCAAACTTGGCACAAATACTCCTTAGGGGTTATGTTTTTGAAAAAATACACTGGCAACCTGAAATCCAACATTTCATTTTTTTTGCATATAAATTGCCTATTTTATCACAGATTCTCACTACAGTAACTGATTTAGTTGATCTTGGTGTTAAAAAGTAGGTTCTCAAGTATGAGGAATCCAAAAATACAACTCTGAGATCTCTTTGAAGCTTCTTTCTACCATTTCTAGCCCAAAACAGTGAAAAATTAAAAGGGAATTTCTGAAGTTCTGTAATTCTGATCCAAAGTCCCAAATAAGGTAAAAATAAGCTTCTTAGTGATTCAGAAGTCCAAAAACCAGATTCTGCATGGTCTAAAATGTATGATTCGGTACCAGAATCATCCATATTGGGCAAGTCTGTGTATATTTATTGCGAAAAGTAATATTTCGGTATTGATTATGGCGGCCATCTTGAAAAAATGGCAGCCATCTTGAATTTCAGGTGGCCAGCGTATTTTTTCAAAAAGGTAAGGTATTTGTGCCAAGTTTGGTGCTTGTATCACATTTTGAACGATTCACCTGAAAAAAAAATCATTTATCTGCTGCACTAATAAAACACAGTGAATGCAGTAGGTGCTTGATTATTGATTTTAATAGCACAGAACAGCTTTTTGTGCAATCAGCCCAATTTATTGCACTGTTAAAAATTACTTTTAATGTTTTTGCGGTAGCTTGAGTTTATGCATAAGAATTGTCTTTACTGAGCTATTGTTTTTAGCTAGGTGAACGGTGGTGATTGTGAATGATCTGCATACGGAAAGTTTGAGCACGGTCATGATGTGCATTAATGTGCCAAGACGGCATGAGAAACCTGAAATCTAGTGTGTTAGATGTGAGTCTGTCATTCTGGATAAAAATTGTTATTTACCTAGTTAGCACACCTAAATAGTTAACCTAACATAGCCCCCTCTTACTCCCACAGCCCTCTTTCAGCCCATCTCCCCTCCACTTCCTTTCCCTATGCCCCAGCACGAGCACAAACATGCACGAATGTGACATGACGGAATAGTGTTGTGGGGATTGGTCCAAACCACTTTGTTTGTTTCCCATAAGCAGAGCCAGGGCTGTGTGCAAACAACAGATTATTTTTCAGTGCACACACACAGAACGGACAGCTAGCTGATGGTGCGGAGATATATGCTGAATTTGACTAAAAGTGAATTGGATTGGAATCACTGACTCTCCCTTTAATAGAGCGCTAATAAAGAGGGATGGGAACGCCTTGTGGGAAGCCAGTCTTGAATCCACTTCTGCAGCATTCAAGTGTGTGTTACAGAGGTGTGGGGAGAATTGAGTGAGTCTCTGAGAACATACTTTACATGCCAGCACTTCTTGTGTCATTTACACTTCCTCCCATAGTGGTCTGTTGTGATAGTGTTAAAAGCGCTAATCGACTGCTAAAACACAGTACTCCGTAAGTTTACAAATTCAAGACATACTGTGTTTTCATGTTTGTCCAACCCTGACATCATGGTCAAATAACTATGATCAGTATGTCTTGTACTGTATGTTTATGCCTATATTTCTGTCTCGTCTTTTAGTGTAAAGCACAGGGAGTTTACTTTCCATTAAATGTGCTGCTATATAATAAAATTGCCATTGCCAGTAGGTGTAACAGATTATCGACCTAATTGCATTTAATACCCTCGTCTTGCTGTGTTCAACCTTTGTAGAGGCACTAAACTAAACAAGTGCTGTTGAAAATGGCATTGCTTATCAAAACGTCTAAACCGCTAAGGAATCTTAATTTTGAGGCGACACAACTTCCTCTTCTACTGAGGTGAAAGACATCCACCCTTGCAAGTTTATCACATCAATTTTTGACACAGCTGTTTACGCTCTATAAAAATAGTTTATAGCTGCATCTTAGTCAATAATCAAAATGGTTTATTTTTCTGCACGTTTGCAACACAACACATTTCGCAATGCAGGATTTCACAAAATAGGGTAGTATGTGTTTTTTTTTAGATCTATAATCCGACAAGTGTGACGCCCAGCAATCCAGTTTTAGAAGCTTAAACTAAGTTTACAGTTTAAGTCAGAAAAAATAACTTCGAGAATACATGCTTTTTTTTTACTTGTTCCTTTTTTTATAACTGTTATTTCCTTAAAATGATGCAACGCTTTTTTAAAAATAATGTTCATGTTTTGTCTCTTTCACAGGTCGTGTAGACGATGATCTGAGGTGTTAAGGTGTGCATTTTCTCCATGAACGTGGACTCTGTGGATGTGGGCCCTTGCACATGCTGCACACCTACACATCAACCATGTCTCAGTCTGAATCTTGTGCGAATGTGTGGGACTGGTTATGCGTGCTTCGTCTGGAGCAGTATTCTGAGGCATTTCGGGGCGCCGGGTTGGCAACGTTGCAACAGTGTCGCAACCTCACAGCAGATCAGCTGGAGCAAATGGGCATCACCCTGCCAGGTCACCAGAGACGCATCCTGGCTAGCCTGAACAAAACACATAGCTATCGTGATACACACCCTCATGTTGTACAGTCTGAGAGATTGGAAGAAACACCTCATTCTGAAGCCTTGCAGAAACCTGTGCCTAACCCAGAAGAAGAAAAACCTTTCCTTAAGGAAAGCGAGGAAAGAGATGGAGAGACATTAAGGCCGACACCCAGGGAAAGAGAGAAACCCGTTCCCAAGGAGAGACAAGTTGTCCGAATGCAAGAGAGCAGTAGAGAAGGAGGAGAGAAGAATCCAGTTCCTGGACAAAGAAAAACTGCACCTGGAAGAGGGAAAGAGGAAGAGAGGAATGGAGGACTAGATGGAGAGAGGGAGAAACCTGTGCCAAGAGAGAGGACAAAGTTTCGCTCTGGTGCTCCAGTCGACTGTCACCCTAGCCCCCTTGTCTCTTCAACTTCTGACACCACTTTACCTCCTGTCCCTCCACGAAGCACCCCCAACTGCCCCCCACAGCGCTTCACCTCTTCCCTGTGCCCCTCACCTCCTGCTCAAACCCCTGACTCCCCTAAAGCAGAGAGATGTGAGGTCGCTCCAGCTGTACCAGACAGGTCTGTGTCCCCAAGTTCCACCCCCACACAAGCACCACTCCACCCTCCAAACTTCCCATCTACCCAAAGTCGGCCTCAGACATTATCCATTCAGCCATCTGCTCATCACCTGAGTACTGATCTAGGAAGAAAAGCTTCACCCATCTCCCCCACTGCCTCCCCCATCAGTGACAGAAATGCTCCACCTCTCCCTCCAAAAGTCGGGGCAGGATGTAAAGGCCCTCCACCAGTCCCACAGCGGTGTCCTGCACCGTCTCCCAGAACCCACAGGTAAGGCTTTTTTAAAAATGGATATTATTATTATTTTGCAGTGTTTGTGTTTTGCTATCTGGCACGCTTATACAGTACATGTGTTAAAATGCCACACTGTCAGCACTGAGTTTATTACAGAGACAATGTTTTGGTCATAGACTGGGCAATGTGTGTTAGCAAGAGTAGTGTAAACTGGTGTCACTCCCTTGACCTTCTTTTCTTCCATACAGTTTCCATCATTCATCCACTGTAACAGAATAACTTTAGACAGCTGTACTCTGTAACCCTAAAGACCCGGTGATTTGTGTTCGTGTTCCTCCGTCTTATGGAATAAATTCAATAGAGAAGTGGTAAATAATTTCAATTCTGAAATGACATGTGCTCTTGGTGGATTGTGCTGCCATCTATTGGCAAAGTTTGGAAAATGCACCTGTTGTCATTGTTTTAGTATCGGTTAAGACACAAAAAATGTTATTTGGAACTTTTAAACACTTCCTGAAAGTAAAATAAAGCACTTCCTTAAACTGCAGGGTCAAAGTACATTGACTTACTGCGTGGTCTTAAAGCTCAGTGGCCTGATGAATACGGAAATACATGAACAAGACCTGCTGAGAGCACGTCTCAGAGCAAGTTAAGCCCCTCTGTAAAGCTGTAGCATTTTGTGGTTGCACATACTTTAACACTGAGGCCTGTTTATTTTTCCAAAGGTTCTGTGGTGACACTGTGGTTTTTCACCTCAGGGTTTAAATTTTCTGCAAATGTTGTTTTGCCTGTTTTTTTTTTTTTTTTTACCTGTGCATCTGTAAAAACACAAAACACAAGCTACACATTACCCCCTTATTCTTTAACTAGTTTCACTTTTGACACAGCAGCAGTCCGTTATTCTGTCTCTATTTGCGTATTTCCTGGTGATTGAACACAAGATCGGGAGCTCTTTCTTTTATCTGTGTGTTTCGTCAGCTCAGCAGCAAATGAAAAGAAACTCGCCTCAGGCTTTGGAGTAGTTCTGCTCTGAGTAACATGTTCTCTGTCTGTGTTTTAAAGGGAAACTAGCTTTAGAGAGAGGGAGGAAGTTGCAATGGAGAACAACATGGAGTGGTTAAAAACTCTCCTCCTCATTAGCCCCTGTGAGTGGCACAGGGAGAAAGAGAGAGTGCGAAAGAAAGACGGAGGGATAGGCTAAAGTGATTTGCTTCCAGGAACAACCCTCAGTCTTTTTGTAGCCTCTGTCAGAGCACATTCACACGCTCTCTTGCTACTCTTGTTTCGTTGTCAATGTGCCTTGTTGCCTCCTCCCATCTTCTGGTTAGCTAGTCATTTCCTCCTGCTAGTTGATGTGTGTGTATGTGTGTTTCAAATTGTTGTATCATCATGGAAGAGGACGTCTTTTGAGCATGTCGGGACAGGTAACATTTATACAGATCACTTCTCTACATGTCTCTCCTGTGTGTATACTTAAATTTAGCATGCGCTCTCTGTCTCTCTTCCCCCTCCTCACTCTGCTCTGTGTTAGTGTTTAAAACAAGGAAACCTTTCTCTTGCTGTTTACTGCTGTGCTGTTGCTGTTCTACATCAATTTTAGTGGACAGAAATTTAGATGTTGTTAGTCAGACTTCTTTTGTGTTTACATGGATGTGTTTTACCTTCAGCACAGTGAGGCAGTTTTAAGTTTTAATGATACTGAGTTAGACCAGATAGTCTGCTTTGTCCTGAGGCTATATATGTTTGGGGAACTGGCAGTGGTACGAGCGTGTTATGGTATGTCTGTCAAGTTTAGAAAAAATGTGAGATGGGATTTTGCAAGGGCATTCCTGGCATGTTTATCAGTCATGAAGATCTAGTGCACTCTTAGACAAACAGTTTTCCAGTGTATAAAAAAAATGATAGACGTTTTTCAGGCAAAGTATGTACTCATAATGTCTAAAAGGGAAGATTAGCTCACTGTTATATAGCTTGTTTTAGGACCAATAAAAGGCAGGTAGGCGATGCAATAAACACATGTGGTAACTTAAAATGCTTCCCATTTGTCAAGGTGCATTAGCCATTGTCTGGTGAACAACTCTGAATTGCCAGAAAGAGTTAACATGCACACTGTGTAGGAGGAGAAAGGAACTGTCATTGTTTCTTCAGCCTACAGTCATCTTTTAGTTAGCAGAGACCAAGTTAAATATAGCTAGCAGACCCCTCTCAGCACTCTTCCCCTGAGAAAAAGGAGGAACTGTGTCAACAGGGCAGTTTCCCGTCATTGTTTGTTTTGTGTATAATTTTCTGGTTTATTATTAAACAGAACAAATGAATAGCTTTTATATTTAGAGTGACAAGTTTGAATTTAAGTTAGGTTTGTTAATGCTGATTTATTTCTTGTGCTGGAACCCAAGGACACGAACAAGCATTGTAATTTGGTCACAGGAATTGCCACCTATCATTCAACAATTTCATTTAGCTTTTATCCAAAGCGACGTCCATAGGTAGGTAGGCGGGGCAGCATTAAGGACCTTGCCTAAGGGTCCTCACTGGATACCTGCGCTATGACCGGGATTTGAACCACCGCTCTCCCATGCCAAGGTCTGGGGTATTAGTCACTGAACTATCCAGCTGCTTATAAATATTTCTGATAAATTTAGATGGTAAATCTATAAATAGTATATTTTAGCTTCTGGGCCAATGCAGACATGGTATTAAAATCTCCCATTTCATAACACTAACCAGTTCTATTTCTGTGTTAGTTCAACCCTCACATTGTGATTAAACTGTTTTTGGCAAGATACCAAAGTTTAGTGGTGGATGACTAATGCCTGTAACAACTTTAAATTGAGTCTGTAAAGTACATCAAACAGGTACTATGTTGTGATATTTGAAGTTGTCGTGGCATGTGTTTTGAAAGAAGCCTGTAACTGTATTTTTATGGATAATGTTACATGGCTCAGTTTTGGTGCAAATATTTGGAAACTTGTCTTGTCTCAAGCTTTTTGGTGTATTATGTGACTAATACCTCAGGATCTATGAAGTGTACAAAATTATTTTTGTGACTGTTACAAGAAGGAAATTCGTAAAAGAGGGAGGAATAAAGAGGAACTTTCACAATACTGGATGGATAGAAACCAGGCTTATGTGCTCACTCTTGAGTTTCCCGTAAGCATGGGAAACATTGTATGAATGAATAATTTCACAATTTTTTGGTTTTTCAAGGATCCTGTTTGTTTTGGATGAGTAGATTAGTGAATGAGTTTCGTAAAAACTGTGGTAATGTCTGATGAATTATGTGTAATTTCCAGTAATGTCAGGTCTACTGAACCTTTGTGCAGGGCTGGAAAATCCTGGTCCCCGAAAGTAAAAATCCTTTTCCGTTCTAGATGTCTCCCTCTTCCAACACACCTGATTCAAATGGTCAGGATCGTTACCAGGCTTCTGCAGAGCTTGATGATGAGCTGATCATTTGAATCAGGTGTGTTGGAAGAGGGACACATCTAGAACGGAAAAGGATTTTTACTTTCGGTGACCAGGATTTTCCAGCCCTGCCTTTGTGTATATTTTGCATTTTGGCACAATCAGCTACTATATCTAGATGGGAAACACATGAATGAAAAAAACTACATAAAGTGTAGAAAGTATTGAGCCACCATGTGCTTTTAGAACAGCTTTAATGTGCCTTGGCATTCAATTCAATTCAATTCAATTTTATTTATATAGCGCATATTTACAACATATGTCATCACATAGCACTTAACATCATAAGAAAAAACAGAAAACCCAACAATCCAAAGTTGCTTTTACATTCCCTATAAGCAAGCAGTCAGCGACGGTGGGAAGCAACAAAAAAAACAACAACCCTAGGATAGGGAGGGGGAAAAAAAAAACCTCAGACTGAATCAGGCTCAGGGAAGGCGGCCATCTGCCTCGACTGGTTGGGGTGAGAGTGGGGATGAGGGGGGAGGGGACAGCAGGAGAGGCCGGGGTGGG
>OMNN01101710.1:12437-50518 GCA_900302755.1 Chromis chromis
CATGAATGGCTGTGTATTGATTTATTTTGAGGGGACAGTAAATTTACACTGTTACACACGCTGTAGAGTGACTACTTTACATTGTAGCAAAGTGTCATTTCTTGTGTGCTGTCCCATGAAAAGATATAATAAAATATTTGCAAAAATGTGAGGGGTATACTCACTTTTGTGACATACTGTATATAGATGCACCATGAATGCGTACAGCCGTTCCCTTCGACCCGCAATCTCATCAACCTCCTCATCCCCAAAGTCTGCACCGTTTTTGGCCGTCGTTCATTTCAGTTTTCGGCAGCTCACCATTAGAAACAATTGCAACAAACACTAAAACTCACCTCCTTCATTCCACTCTCATCTTTTAAAAATGTGGTGAAGGTATCGTTTGCCGACTGTTGCACCTGCTTTTAGCTTATTTCATCTTTAAGACTTTTATTGTTATGCTTTTGTTTGTGTATTGATTTTTATGGATGTATCCCTTTTGTTGTTTTCTCTGCTTTGTGCTGCCTCTTGGCCAGGACGTCGTTACAAATGAGAATTGGTTCTCAATTGACTCACCTGGTTAAATAAAGGAAATAATAAATGCCTGTGGATATACCAAAATACTGGCTGACGAGTTGATGCCCAGTCTGCAGACACTTCTAAACAGAGGAATATTTCAGCATAACGACCCAAAGCCAGCTGCAAAAATCACACAAGAGTTTCTAAAAAGTAAAAAACTGAAAACGTTGATCCTGCAAAATATGTCGCCTGACTTGAATCCAACAGAACCTTTGGGGTATTTTAAAGAGAAAGGCAGAGCAACACAACCCCTACAGCAAAAAGCAGAGGACGACTGAGTCGGTCATATGAAGTATTGGAAGAAATAAAAGATTTGAATCACTGTTAAAGGTGTACTGACTTTTGTTGCACTGAATTCCCACTGTGAGACATGTCTTTTTAATATGGTCAATCTAAACTGTTCAACTTAGAAGCAGCGCAATTATTATAAGGTGATGCAATTTTGAATCATTTTGCATCTAAGTGATGTTGAACAGGTTTGTACTCACCTCTGCTGTATACTCTATGTACATACATTGAATAGGTGAATGAATAAATAAAAGCTGTATGTCAGACGAGGTAACACACCGGGTTTTGCTTGAGCAGGCTGTGGTGGCACTGGAGGTGTGGCAGCAGGAGCTGGAGGTGGAGGAGGTGGCGGAGGGGTGGCAGCTGCTGCAGGTGGAGGCTCTGCAGCTGGAGAGGGAGCAGCTTTGGCAGCGGCAGCAGCTGAGAATAAAAAGGGGTAAAGAAGGACAAACGTAGTTAGTTTGGGGCTACTGATCCACCATATACACATCTTTGCTTTAGTAGGTTTTAGCATTGTCATAATTAAGTTAATTTTAAATCTGATTTTTTCATGTAATTAAGAAATTCTTATCGAAATATGTAACACAATATAACATGGTGAACGAAAAGACAGTTTAGCTCCACAAGAAGTCACAGCACTGCACTGAAGTCTAGCAGTGAATCTCACAATACAGTATAATGATACACACCTAAACATGTAGCTGTGTTATTAGTGAAGTCTTTATCCATAACCGGGCATCATACCAGATGTCCCCCATTTAAACCAAATGATTATTTTGATTCAGGTCATACTAATACTTCTGATAAGCTTGTCCTGTATTACAACACTTAAAAATAACAGGACGATGACGACAGATGCTGAAGTAAACAAACCTCCTTTGCGGAGTTTGAAGAGCGGTGTTCCTCCTTCTACTTTCCCTCCATCAGGCACCAGTAGCTCCTCAATTACACCAGCTGCTGGAGCGGGGACTTGTACTGACGTCTGGAGGCACGAAACACACACGTTTTGCATAATTACTTTGTTAAATAAGAACTTGCATGGCAGATTTTCGGTCGATTGGTTTAATTGTTTATACCTTGTCAGTCTCAATTTCACAAACCACCTCATCTTCTGTCACTGAATCGCCCACAGCTGGAAAAAAACAGCATGTATTTAATGTGCCGTTAAATTACTGTCAACATTTGAACACTGACAATATCATACCAATGATATGCTGACAAATACAAACCTTTCTCCCACCTCACGTCTCCTTCTGTAACCGATTCTGCAAATGCAGGAGTTTTGACGGTAACCACTTCATCCCCTGCACACAAACAAAAAAACATTACCGTGAGTTAAACCCTGAGCAGACTTCAGGTTATTGCACAATACTGAGAATTGTTGTGGTGCTTACTGTGAACGGCAGACGTCTTGAAGTATCTGATGTGGTAGACATTCGCCGAAGACGGAAATTCACACCTAAATGTTAAGAAAAAAACAAACAAACTTGAAACTCAAGACAAATTTAACAAAAAACAACAACTTTACAAATCTGTTTTGTTCAGGGCTGCAACTATTATTACATTATTATTATGTTTAACTCACATAACATCGGTTAAGTGACCTATCATTTCAAAACTAGATTACTTTAATAGCACACAGAATATTGCACAACTTGACAATGTGCAGATGTCTCAGATAATATTTTATATACAAGTGTAAAGCTCAGTTTAGAAAACACGAGTAAAAGAGGAAATTTATGCTGCGCTGAAGGATTTCTACAGATTAAGTGTTTACTTTAAAGACAGATAAGAGAATAGAAACAAGCACTTACGGCTGAGATTTCCTGTAAAGCAGCCGGCTGCAGACTGAGTGACCTTAAAACACAGAAAGAAGAAAATCTGCTTCACCTCCTGCTTCACCCGAGGCTCTAACATTAACAACATGAGTAGAGTCCTCTGAAAGCTGCCGTTAACCACTTGTGGGCTCCTCAGGCATCTCAGCCATTCAACCAGCATGACTGACTCTGCTTTGTGTGACCCACTCAGAGAACATGTTTATTCACCAGCGATGAAATAAGAACAGCCGTCTTAGATGCTGCCGAGGTTCTCAAATAGAAATAAACAGCTGGATAAGAAGAACACTTACCTGATGCACTTTGTCGGACCAACACGTTATTGGCCTGAAATGATAAAAACAGAAACTTACTTTGATATTTGCTTTATGTAAGAGATAAGCACAGGACAGGAGTGTTTAAACAGACTCCTCGATAAATTCTGACACAGAAATAAAAGAATAATCAGATTAATATTTAGTTTAAAATATCAATATGAAGTTCATCCTGCCAGAAACAAATAATACTTCCTCTACATTAATTAATTAACTTTGCTGCAACTGATGCTATTTACACTATCAAATAATCTGCAGACCATTTTCTCATTGGATCGTTTGCCTGATAAAATGTCAAAAAACTATTTTCCAGAAGCTTGTTGACGTCTTCAAACGTCTTGTTTTGTTGGACCATCTGTCTCCAATAGTCAATTTACAGTTAAGACAAGACGAAGCACATTTTTGGCACCTCTTGCTTAAAAAAATTCTTAAATGGTTAATGAATCACCAAGATAGCTGCAGATTAGTTTTGTTTAACTAATAAGTGACTTAAAATTGAATCAGGTTTATTTATATAGTACATTTTAAGACAACCCGAGTTGAACAAAGTGACGTGCAAGTTAGAGGACAGTCCATAAAAATAATGTGTTCAAAAGGCAAGACAGGATACAGACTTGCAAAATCTATATGTAAACAATATGTATAAAAACCTAAACAGGATAACAGCTAGTTCGATCAATTCTAAAATAAAATAAAAAGAAAAAATACTAAAATATTAAGACGATTAAGAGCAACTAAAAGCTACTGAAAACATGTCTGTGAAGATTCTCAGTCATCCAGGTCATGATTATCCTTGTAGTTTCAATTGTAGCATCTGGACTTGGTTGATTTAGCTGAAAGACGTTTCACCTCTCATCCAAGAGGCTTCATCAGTTCTAGACTGACTGGTTCCCAACCAGTCAGTCTAGAAAGGGAAACCTTGTTAATTGTTATGAATCAAAGAGGAAACTGTGTATGCACATGACTAATCTCTAAAATACATCTTAACCACTCACACAACTACAACCTTTCACCTGGTATTGTAATGATGCAGGGGGAGAAACATCACAGGTATGTTTTCCCAACAACACCTTTAAAAAACATTATTTCCCTTTGTTTTTTGCCTGATGAACAGTCGTTTGGTTTCTCCCTGATGGAACATCCGTCTCAGAAACATATATACCTTTAACATTCAGTGGATTTTCCAGCGCTGCCACAACAGACCGCTGTAAAGCTTCATGTTATGAGTCATATGTGAGTATTTTAGGGGCAGGGCCTCGAGAAAAGAGGCCTGTCTAGTTCCGTCTGCTTTCACACTGCTGCTTGTCTGGCGGAGTCACTCGTGACCAGAAGCTAAACTGACTGATGTGGAAACCACAGGAGGGTGGAGTCCTCAGAGATGGGCCGAATCCTCCACAATACATCGAAGCGTGTGCAGACAAATCGCTTCAGTTTTCATCACTTTTACTCTCTAGAACAACTGGTGCGAATTATGTACCTCTAAAGCGCTAAAGCGAGTACAACACAGAAACATTTCTGTTTTATTACTACAATGTGCTCCACTCCAGTGGTGTCCTCAGTGATTTAACTCTACTTGGATTCTTGAAAAATAAAATGTCATTCAGTAATGCAGTCTTGCAATAATAATAATAATCTAACCTTTATTGATCCCCTTGGGGAAATTCCTTCTCTGCATTTGACCCATCCTATTCAAAGTTAACCTTAACTATACATACTAGGAGCAATGGGCTGCCGCGGTGCAGCTCCCGGGGAGCAGTCAGGGGTTAAGGGCCTTGCTCAAGGGCCCACAGTGGTGGTGACTGGGACAAGCGGTCGCTCTCACTTTCCCACCTCAACCTCTTGCCAGTCTGGGGGCTCAAATCGTCTCGAATCCTACATTCTACATGTAAAGCTGAGATAAATACTCAATCAACTGATTGAAAGTAGTTTCTTAAGCACAAATGTGAAGTAATCAAAGGTTCAATTTATGCAACATAAGCTAAAAGGATGCAAATAAGCATTAGCTATAGTTAATCAATACTTTGTGTAAATATTCAACTGTACTACTCGTGTACGACGTGGCTTTCCATCTACACAAAATTAATGAAATCAAATCGAAGCTTAAGTTTATGTTATTCCATTAAGGATTACTTTATTCTACATTCAACTGTGACCAACAATTACACGACAAACATTAAGAGACTTTTAGGCTGAACTGCAGGCAGTGTTTACACAGAGCAGATTGGAGAAAAGAATGGAAACAAATTCAAAATGTAAAATATTTAAAACATGTGAAGTCAACATTTTTCCCCCAAGTATTAGTAACACCTGTGGGAACTTGGAAAATTGTTGTGCACATTGATTTTGTTTTTCAAGTTTTGTACAATAAATAATCAAAGAATTTTAACTTTATGTTTTAATTTTTTTAAAGATTCATGGCATTATAACTGTGTCACACTGCACATAAGACATTTTTAAGTTCTCTCTACTTCTAGCCATGGTTCTGCTGTTCCCATAGAGGTGCAGGACTTTATATTGCAGTGAAAAATTAGGCCACAGTGAATAAAAACAACAGGAGCAAATAAAAACGCCCAGAAACTGCTCAGACGTCAGAGGGTCAAGAAGCTATAATCTGAGAATTTAGACATAGTTTTTTCTTAAATAATCCCTCAAAGCTATTAATCAACTATCTGAATAGTTGCAGACTAATTTAATAGTTGAAAACTAACTGATTAATTGTTGTAGCTCTAATCTCCATTAATATAGAATTGACTGCAGAGCTGTTATTTTACACTGCTTTACTTTGAGCCAACAGCAGCATATTATCCACTGACAACACTATCACCAGAGTGTCGGCTCCATGAAGTTGAAAGAAATCAAATCAGCCACTGCAAAATAATTATTATCTTCTATGTAGTTCATGTTTCAACTTAGTTTCCTGCTTTAAAGCACTGAAAAGGCTGCTGGACTTATGAGGGCAGAGCCATGTTATCCTATAGCACATACATGTCTGGCATGGTGAGGGCTATTTCTGTCTGCTCAGTCTTACAACCACAACTGCAACATAGCAGCATGCTTAGCATGTTAGCTAGTCGAGTTTTTAAGGCTTCTTTGCTGAAGTTAATGCAAATGTGAGCGTATTCTGACATAGAAGTGCATGTTCAACAGATAGTCAGTGGACTGTCAATGAGCTGAAGGTGTCAGTGTCAGTTCCACCGCTGAAGTTAGCTTCACATTCACAGCTTCTGCTTTAGAAGTTAAGGGAAAAGTTAAGGGAACGTTAACTTGCAGGCTGATTGGCTGATTCTGTTTTTAAATCACATTTTAATGATTTAAAACTGCGTTAGACATTTATGTAAAGCCTTAATGCTGTCTGAAACCCACTTTGAAATTTGTGAAACATTTATTCTACTTGTGAATGCTGCTTTTTATGCATCTGGGCCACATTTAACCAGGTCTAAATTTAAACCACTATACACAGACTGTCAAATCTGGACTAGATGGTCCTACAGAAGCTAAATACTCTTTATAGCACATCTTTGATTTGTGAAAATGCTGCTTTCTTTGCATATGAACCCCTTATACCAGACCACAAAGACACCTATGTTCACAAATAAAAGGGTCTTTACATGCAAAATCAAACAAATCAGAATAAAGTTCTCGTCTGACCTCCTCAGAATCAGCTGATTTTGAATGAACAATAACTTCAGTATATTTAATGAAGCCACGCAAAATTTTACCTTCATACTATGAATATTTTCTGAGTTTGGGACACTTTATGAGCGTAAAGTTGGTTAGAAATTATGTGCTTCTAATTCGTGTTACTTCTCACAGCAATTCTTAGCTCTAATAACTTATAAACAATTTTCAGGGCTTAAAAACACACCCGAGCTCCATTACAAACAGATTCTGCGGGGGTCAGGTAGGGGCACTGGTTGGGATTTTATGGAAAGTTTTCACAAGGCAGAAACTGTGGTTTAAAGCTTCTATAACCTCTGTAGCACCATCTAGTCTAGATTTGAACAGTTTATATGCCGTGATTTTGGATCTGGAGCTGGTATAATATTGTCTGCATGTGAAAAAAGCAGCAAACTCTTCCATTATTGTCCTTTTGCAAATAAAATAAGACTATTTAAAATTCACAGACTGTGTTTTAAAGCCTCTTTAACCTCTGTAGTGCAATCTGGTCCAGATATGCCCAGTTTATATATCATGATTTTGTATCTGGAGGTGGTTTAATATGATCTACATGTGAAAACAAACGGTGAGATCGTGCTTTTTTGGCATGTAACAAATAGGATAAAATGTTTTATAGATTAGAGCTTGTGTTTTTAAGACTCTTTAACCTCTGTTGGACAATCCAGTCTCAATCTGACCAGTAAACATGTAGTGGTTGTAGATCTGGAGCTGGTATAAGCTACATACAAAAAAAACCTGTTAAATCAGCCTTTATTAGCAGACAGAAAAAGTTTTAGCAAATGTGAAATTGGGTTCCAGACAGAGTTAACAGGTCACCTAACATATTTAACACGATTTTGCATCATTACAATGCGAAAAAAACAGAATATCAATGTTAAGTTTCCTTTAACTTTTCCCTTAACTGCAGACTAAGAAGCTACGAATCAGAAGCTAACTTCGGCGTCATTGTCTGTCCTTGTAGCAGCGGCCCTGCTCCAACAGCTAACGGCTAGCCGAGCTCTAATGTCTCCCAGAGTCTCAAACACAGTCTGAAGTCGCTGTGTCTTTACTCCTACCTGGTTCGCCGCTGACAGAGAACGGCCAAGCGTCCGGTAAACAGACGGGGATCGTGATAACATCGCGCTGTAGGGCGTCTGTCTGCAGTCTGAAGCGAAGCTACGGAAGCCGGCAGCGGTCAGGAGCGGGAGCGGCTCCACCGGGAGGAACCACTGTGGCTGGACGACAGGGGGGGTCCGATGTACCAAACAGCGGGAGATGGGACTGGAAATTAATCATACTCACCAGAACATGAACTAGAAACATTTAAAAGTTGCACCTTGAGTTAAATAAATTAGATAGTTTTTTCGTAGATGATGAAATAAAATTTAATGTCAACAGGACCGTACCATTCCTACATTTGGAAGCAAACTTAAAACACTTGCATTACTGCAGCTCCACATTTTAAATTAAAACTAACAGGCACACAATAATTATTTCACAATAAAAGATAATAAAATTAAAAAAAACAAAAAAAAACAACACTCTTATTAAGAAGTAATCAGTTATTCCTCACTTTGGTTGTCAGACTTAAATAATATATTTAATGTTATGAGGCCACACCCCTTGGTTTCTGGAGGGGCTCTCAGCTGGACCACTACAAATAACTGAGCGTCCTCCTCCTCCTGCACCCTCTAGACCTGCAGCATCCTTTGGACCTTTCAGGAAGCCAGCAGGTAGGCTATCAGCTGTTTATACTGCAACTGGATTCTTTAATACCTCTGCTATTTTTTTAATCATTTAATTAATCATGTTATTGAAAATCAGGTCTGCAATTTTGAACTTAACATGAGAAAACTGAGAAAAATGTAAGGAAATCTACAGCTGTATATTGATCACTTATTTTATTATTTTGAATATATTATTTTATTTTACATAATTTTGTAGGGTTTTAATCCTAAATATTTAAAATACTAAAATGTAAATTCACATCATAAATAACACTCAATATTTAAACTTATAAAATAAATTAATATGGTTAACTTTGTCTCAACAGCCATTGCTATAAATGTGCTTTAGACTTTAAAGAACTGTGTCTGCAACTAAATCTGTCAAGTAGTCAATCAGATGTATGTAAAATACGGCAGAAATTACTTTAAAAAAATAGAGAATGAGTGTTTGTACAAAAAGCTGTGACATTTCAAGAATCTCTGGATGCACTTGTCGTTTTGTTAATTAATGACAGTATCTTTTCACTTTTGTCCTTTTTTTTTTTTTTAACCTAACAAGCATGAATCAAAGCGTCTGGAGCAAAGGCATGTATTCCTCCAGCAGCGTTTGCCTGGACGGCTGCACCGCAGAGCATCTCTCCTCTTTTCAACCATCACATTCAGACACATCCGGTGCTTCTGCGACTTTCCACAAAGACAGTGAGAAAACACTAGCAGCCAGTCCTTATTACAACAGCGGAGATGCAGCTTCCAGTCTGATCAGTTCCAACCAGCTGGAGCTCAGTTCATCCAGAGACGACACCGTCGGACATTTACCCCCGAGAAGGCTCCCATCTCCTGCACCCAACTCCTTCAGTCACCAGGACTGGAACCTGAACAGTGGTCGCCAAGCAAAGCGAGCCAGAGTGGAAAATATCATCAAAGGTATGACCAGCTCTCCTGGTTCGTTTGGCTCAGGTGTGACAACAGATCAGCACCAGGAGACCGACTGTGTGCAGGAAGAAGAAAGCATTCAAGAGCTGCCTTTACATCTGAAACACTTGGACAGAAGTGGAAGCCGGGCGACAAGAAAACAACACCTCAGACAGCTCAGGAGAAGATTCAGTCACATGGATGAAGGAAGTGGAACCACAGACGGCAATAAGGAGCAGACATATCCCACGTGGAGCGATTCTCCTGAAACGTCTCCAAGTGATGCATTCACTGATCCATACGGTGAGTTTGAAAGCAGAAAACATCAAGGATGGAAGAAGGTGAAGCTCATGAACTACTTCCAATCCAAACCGGAGCGGATCAAGCTGATGGCAGACGTTTTAAAGTATGAACTGTCCAGAGCTGTGAGCAGGAGCGTGGACTCTATTTTCAAAAGCATGCCGCTGTTACAGACAAATGATGCTGGGAATGTAGAGACTGATGTGCCTCTTCAGTCGTCAACATGTAGAGATAATAAATTAAGACTTTCTTGTTGTGAAACTGCAGAGGTGCCAGATGTTCAGACAGAAGCTTTGTCTCTGGTTGTGCAGAAGCCCAACGTGGAAACATCCAACAAGTTTGTCCTCCAGTCCAGGCTGAAAGCTCAACATCGTCCAAGATCTCCAAACCCCTTCAGCCACGACTCGGCTCAGCGTGAGGATCAAGTATCAGAGAAGAACCACAGATGTTTGCAGGACGGACGCTCGGACATTGCTCAGTCGAAGTTTGAGGCGTTTGACGCACATTGGAATCCAGTTAAAGTGAGATCGAAGGTCAACTCCAGATCAGTGAGAAGCCCACAGATTCATACCGTGTCCGTGGATCCGATGCTTCTGGAGAATCTGTGTCTCCCTCATGTGAAGATTGAGTCGGACAGTCTGGTGAAAAACAACTTGTACATGCTGAATGTATCCTTTCTGAGTTTCTAATACTGATGCTCTCTTTAAGTAGCAGTGGCATTTCTTTGATTATTGTGGCTGCCTTTAGACGACAGATATAATTCTACTTCTGCCTATTTGAGGCTCAAATAACAACCCACTTGTCATCTCCCTCAGTATGTGCTATAAATGAGTCTGTTCATCATATTTTTTAAAAATAGCAACACCCCTGCATCTGACAGAATCCACAAAGTGCTCCATTTGATTTTCCAAAGTATGCAGAAATTTTCATTTCTACCATCAGTCCTGATTTGTAATGATTTCTTCAGTGTCTTTAGCCTTAATAACAAAGATAAGTCAGGCTGTTCCTTCATGTCTACAATGTGTGTTTTATCCTAAACACTGGTGTATTTTAGGAGGGTCTGACCACAAACCATCTGAAGAAAGCAAAGCTCATGTTCTTCTACACTCGCTACCCGAGCTCACTGGTGCTGAAGATGTGTTTCCACGATGTGCAGGTGAGAAGATATGTGCAATAATATGCACAATTTTAGCACTTAATTTTTTTTTTTCACAAAATAGAAAATGTGAGAAATCTTTACTGTGGATCTACAGATTGATAGTATTGTTTGCAATGTTACTAAAGTTATTTTGTATGTCAGCAGCAACGCTATGGCTTTCTATTTTGGGAGAAAATCTCAAACCCACAACAAACTATTCAGTTGCCCTTGATGCGCTACATGCTTGACTATATTTCGGTTAATTGGTTTGTGAAGCGAACTTGTAACTGGTGGGTCACAGGTTTGAGCCCCCAGACTGGCAAGAGGTTGACGTGGGAAAGTGAGAGTGACCTTGTCACAGTCACCCTTGAGCAAGGCCCTTAACCCCTGACTGCTCCCGGGCGCTGCACCGCGGCAGCCCACTGCTCCTAGTATGTATAGTTAAGGTTACTTTGAATAGGATGGGTCAAATGCAGAGAAGGAATTTCCCCAAGGGGATCAATAAAGGTTAGATTATTATTATTATTATTATTTTCAAAACACATTTGTCAGCATTACACTCTGGAAATGTATTAAGATTAACAACGCTATATCATCTTTAAGCCTCTTAACCTCAAAACACATAGGCGGCTTTGAGAAGCAAAAATTAGAAATTTAAAAAAAAAGTCCAATTTAACACGATTCATTTTAATTAATTATTTAGAAACTGTAAAAACGAATGAATGTGTGACATGTTGTTCCGTCAAAAAAATGAAGCAGATCTCAGCTTAAAATCAAGACATTTCATGAAAATCACTCTATTCTACACGTCTCATTTTAAAATTCGCTAAAAAATAAAGCCGAGACCGTGAGCAAATTCAGTAAAAAACTAAAGATTTTTCGGAACAACCATGATTTAGCCACAACCATCAGTCACATGACAAAAATTCAAACACTGTTCGGCCGAATTAGGCTGAACTGCAGGCTGTGTTTACACAGAGCAAATAAGAAACAAATTTGTAAATCTATATCTCTAGTATATAGTATATATCTCTGTGTGTTATCGTGGACAGGAATTGTCACAAGTCCTATCACAGCTCCACTGGTGCTATTGAAGTGTAATGTTCGACTTTGAACTTTGATTGCACCATTGATGTATATAGTGTATATATATATGTATATATAGTTTCCTTTAATGTACATGTTGTCTTTCTGCAAATTGGTTCTTTCTGTATATAGTTATGTCTGACTGTATATGTATTTTGATTTTTTTTTAAATGGCACTACAGCATGTAAAAATGTAAAGATATGCTCTGGCTACTTGTTCTATGGTAGGTCATAAGGGGTTATTAAATAAATTGACATTTTAACTACGTAACATACTGCACAAAACACAGTTTTGAGTTCTCTGTACATCTAGTCATGTTTATGCGGTTTCGATAAAAGTGCAGGACTTTATAATTGCAGGGAAAAATGAGCCCACAGTGGGTAAAAATGTGACAGAAGCAAAAAAGCACCCAAAAAAAAACACAACACAGTGACATGGTAAAATACAGTTTATTCATTTAACTTGCTTTACATTTCAAAGTGTGCACTGTAAAGACAAATTAAAGTAATTCCAACGACACTTTCTTACCTTCACATGTGATCAGCTCACGTACCTGTTCTTGTGTCTCAGTTCACGCGCTGCATCACCTCCCAGCTCATCAAGTGGTTCAGCAACTTCAGAGAGTTTTACTACATCCAGATGGAGAAGTTCGCCCGGCATGCTCTGATGGAGGGGGTGGCCGACGTCAGGCGTCTGGCTGTGGGCAGAGAATCAGAACTTTTCAGAGCTCTCAACATGCACTACAACAAGGCCAACGACTTCCAGGTGAGCTCTAACCGATGACTTTTACTGCTTTTTGATAAATGAACAAAATACAAAATGTCTTTTTTTGTGCAGCCTTTTGGGAAGCAGAGATCCTGAACTGTCACTCAGCTTTTTGTCTTGTACGTTTTGTGCTTTTGCTGCGTTCAGTCAGGTCGTTTTATCGTCTCAGTACTGATCATGTGCAGTACCAAAACATGATTTATTTCTGCTGAAACTGTGCGTGTTGTACTTGTCTCAAAGCAAATATGTGTTCTCCTCTTTTGTTATGGGTATATTTTCTAAAGATTCAATAAAGGGCATGTATTTAATATAAGTGCTCCTAATACTTTGTAGGTTTATTCATATAACGATGTAATGCTAACCTGCTTCAGTAACCTTCTGTAAGCACGGAGGTAACAAAAGGAAGCTTATATTTGAAATGCACCTAATCTTTCTGTTCCGTTTTATTTTTCACTTTTAAAACCGTTTAACATTTCTAACACGTCAATTTAATCACATTACAACATGATATGTCATCGTACTCATCAGCATAAACATAAAAATACACCAGAATGAAGCATGTTCAAACCTATTGAGGGAAAAAAGACACGCACAGAGAGAAGTCTGTGGAGGTGATGCAAATGTTTGTTCAATAGTAGGGATTAGATGCTTGAGATGCAGCAAAAATGTTCACCCATTTATAGCACAGATGTCACATTTATTCAGTTCCTTCTTGTATTCTGCTTTAATAAATGGTTTATTTAATAGCTAAGAGGGAAAAATGACATGAGAAAGAAAGAAGGGGTGATACACCAAGGATTAGGAGTTATCCAGTGTACTACAACGTCACAAAACCAGTACCACGATATTAAGTTCTCGCTGTAACAGCAGGCAACAACAGGCAGTGTGATCTTATTATTTCTCTTCACAGACCGTGGGATGTAGCGTTGACAGTGACGAACAGACGTGTATTTAGAAAGTCACTATGATGCTTAATCTGTACCAGTCGGTCGACATATCAACCAGCTCACAGATTCATTCTACTGCATAGTGAATATACAGGAACATTGTTTTTTGAGAGAGAGAGAGAATTCAGTAACTGTGAGGAAAGAGAGCAGCAGAGTGACAACAGTGAGGATCCGACCAGCCGTGAATCAAACTGTGAACTCGCCCAGGAACATAGTTTTAATACCAGTTGTACTTATGAGTACAGATGTTAAACTGTAATAAAACAGCAGTGAGAAGTGGACTGAAGATGAGTTTTAGAGCAGGGAAAAGGTAGGAGGACTTAATAGGATATTAAATGAAGATTTGCAGGAAATAAAGAGTAAACAGCATCATTATGAACAGAGCTGACATGTTATCAGGCTTTGTGACGGTCTGACTGTGTTTAGTGTAGAAGCAGACTGAAGTTATGTAAAAGTACTTAAATAGCAGCTTCTACTATTTTCAAATGTCTTTTTTTTAATCTTTTGTAAAGCTCAAATATTTGTCACAGCTTTAGTTTTGGAGATAAAATTTGTAAGGTTGGTGCAATTTACACTTGAATATTTTTTCACGCTTTTGCAAATGAACGTGGTAATCCTCTACATCACTTTAGTTTTTATTATACATTTCTAAATTATACACAATAGTCAGTAATGACCATACTTCAAAGTTGTACTTGATCCTGCAGCATGTAAATTAAATTTGATAAAAAACATGCAGTAATTTTATATTTATTTATTTATTAAGAAATATATTTGTTTTTTGTAGGAAATAAGGAAAAACCTTGTGGCACATTAAGGGAGGGATGACCTTTAACATACTGTAACTTTAGATAAGATCGACAAGCAATAAAGACAGAAATGGAAATCATTATGCGACTACACTCGGAAAGTATTCCATGAAACTGAAAAAAGAAATCAACAGCCAATACAAAATCGAAAAGCAAGAGGGCAAAACATGAAGTTAGTTATTACAGTCGTGTTCTTGTTACTACATCTCAAGGGGCAGGAGACACTGAGGATGCTAAAATAAACAGTTGAGGTCTTTGAAGGAGAATACAGAATCCATGATTTCTTCTCTTGAGGTGCTCTGAATTATGTTATCTGTGAAACTTCGATGAATTAATTCAGACTTTTTAAACTTCAGTTCATGCTGTCTTTTTTTTCTTTCAGAAAAGAAAACTGCTTTATAAAAATACTATGCAGTACAACAGACCTGCAGTAAATACCTTAAGATAAATGTTCATTCAACCCATTAATATGAGGATTTGGCATATAAAATACAGTTCTGACAAATCCTTTCTGGAAGCCCGACGTTTTTGGCACACAGAAAATCTCAAAATGCAACATGTTCATCCTCTGGGGAGCACAAACGTACTCTGTATTACATCTATATTTGTATATATATATATATATATATATACATATATAAATAAGTGGGTCGCCGGACTGGCAAGAGGTTGAGGTGGGAAAGTGAGAGCGACCGCTTGTCCCAGTCACCACCACTGTGGACCATTGAGCAAGGCCCTTAACCCTGACTGCTCCACGGGCGCTGTACTGCGGCAGCCCACTGCTCCTAGTATGTATAGTTAAGGTTAACTTTGAATAGGATGGGTCAAATGCAGAGAAGGAATTTCCCCAAGGGGATCAATAAATGTTAGATTATTATTAAACCTGTTGACCAGATGGTGAGGAAACAAGTCATTTAAAATGAGTAGTAATTAGTTAAGAAAACAAAAAATGAAGACCTTTGCAGTACTAATTCTGCCACCTTAGTTACTAGTGATTTTCAGGGAAGGTTTACATGTTATTCGGCAAAGACATCCTTCATAAGATTACAAACAACTCCAGGCCATTTTGTGTAACCAGATTTTATTTTATAGAAGTGTACAGGACAACTGTGCGAGAGAAGATCCGCCTAATCTCATTTGGAAATGGAGCAGATGAGGTTTTTGTAAAGGTTTAAGCCAGAAGTTCTCAACCTTTTTGAGTCATGATCCTCCAGAGAAATGTGGAATTAAAAGTGGAGACTTGGTTGTCAGACTGTGAAGTATGCTGGTAAGTGGTTTGATGCTTTTTGGTGTTTGATTAATTTACGTCCAACGGCTCAGCAAGTGGACATTTGCACTGTGAAATGAATTTGACTAAATTACATTTAAAAAGTCACTTATTGCAGAAAGTCAGACAGATTTTTTGGGGGATTACACCGTGTGTTTTTTGGTTTACGGTTAGCTGGTTAGCTTGGTTTATGGTTAGTGGTGGCGCAACAGTTAAGTCTCTGGACTACGGATCAGAAGGTCAGAGAATCAAACCCCCATTGCGGCCATTATTGGGTCCTTGAGCAAGGCCCTTAACCCTTCCTGCTCCAGGGGAGCCGTAATGTGGCTGACTCTGTGCTCTGACCCCAACTGGGATATGCGAAAAGACAATTTCCCGAATTTCGGGATTAATAAAATTAAAAAAAAAAAAAAAAAAAAAAAAAAAAAAAAAAAAACCTTTCCCAAAACCACTGACAGGTGAAGTGATATTTTCATTTCAATGCAATGTTCTGCCAGGAAACCTTGTCCTCTGGTACTCATGTGGATATTACTTGGACAAGTACAACAATCAACATTGCTGCTCTTCCACATCGCAAAAACTGGTCAGGAACTGTTAGAGGAACATGACAAAGAGCCCAAACTCCACAGTTCCCAATCAGATCAAGCATCTGTGGGATTTGTCAGAAAAAGATCCATGGAGGTCTCAACTCTGCAAGATCTAAAGGATCCATTACCTGTATTCTGGTGCCACACAACCACAGGACACCCCCAGAGGTCCCATGTTTATACACCAATAGGTTAGAGTTGCTTTGGCAGCATGAGGCGGGCCTACACAGCATTAGGCAGGTGGTTTTAATATCGTAGGCAATTGGTGTGGTTATTATATTTTTGATATATTATTTAGGGATGTCCCAATCTGATCTCTAAGACCAAAGCATTTATTGAGTGATTGGCACAAAAATAAACCAGAAATTGTTTTTTTAATTTATTTTTATGTCCGCTGTTGCACAGGTGTTGCAAAGGAAAAGCACAACTTGGAGAAGAACGTCAGGGATGCAGATTTTATTTCATTTTTTTAAAGTTATTTTTTGGGGGAGAGTTTTTCCTTTTTATTGGTAGAGAGAGACAGAGTGAAATTGGGGGTAGACAGAGAGGAGAGTGACATGCAGCAAATGGTCTTGAGCCGGACTCAAACTCACAAACGCTGCTAAGGGACTGAGCCCATGTGGTATTGCCGTAACTCAGTGAGCTAAACGACAGCCCAGGGATGCAGCTTTTGATAATTTTCCAAATAAATGCAGATTAATTAATAAATGATAACACAAATTGAGCACAGTGGCCATTTGTCTTGTGTTAAACTTGCAGTTTTAGTTAGTGTGAACAAGTAATTTGGGCTGCAAAGGTTGCTCAGTTATGTATTGGAAATGCACTAGGATTTAAGAGTGCTGTCTAGATTTATCTCGACTTGTCTAACTCACGTGACCTCTGGTTAGAGGTCATTATGGGCAACAGAAGGCTTTGTCATGGTGGCCCCTTACTAGCTAAATCCCCACAATGCTCTTTGCTTGCAGTGCTCGTAGTCCAGTTTCATCCCAGTTGTTTAAGCTGGTTCAATATTGTCTTCAAATATCCAGTCTCTTTGCCAAGTCTTTTTACTTACCTTGATCTGCTGGGTCAGATTTTGATCATTTATATAAAATACAAAACTACAATCCATGTGTCTTTCTGTCAAAGTTGATTAAGTGAACAGCATGTTTGTAAAAAAAATCTCAAGTATGTATTTTTTAAAAATCTTCTCGTGGATTCACAGGTCCCTGAGAGATTCCTGGAGGTTGCTGAGATCACACTGAGAGAGTTTTACATTGCCATTTCAATGGGGAAGGATCGAGATCCATCCTGGAAGAAAGCGATCTACAAGGTGATCTGCAAACTGGACAGTGACATACCAGCCGAGTTCAAAAGTCAACACGCTGGATAATAACCAAGCAGGTGACATCATGTGCCACAGCGGTTACTGTCACAATGTGGACTTACTCATTTCTTGGTCAGCAAACTATTTTGTCTTAACGTTAACACAAACAATATTGTAAAATAGATGAGTCATCAGTTAAGTGAAGTACATCTTTAATCTCCATACATGTGCCAGACAGTTGGCAGCAGAGTCTGTAATATCTGACACAGACGTCACCATCTGTTATTGTTGCTTCATGAGGTGGTTTGACATAATATGTACTTTGCTATATGAAACACATTATATAGCAATCATACATATTTTGCATGATTAAGCTTTTTTTTTCTTCGGGAAATGTCATTAAGTCACAGAGAACATATTTTCAGTTTGTTGAAAGATATTTTTCTGTAATAAGCACAAAATAAGGTCCACACCGAGTAGGAAAATATGTTTAATATTCAGAACAGTTCATCCCTGATGCATGTATTTACAGGATTTATAAAAACAGAAATTACTTGAATTCCAAAAAACTATTAAAATAGTTCTGCTTCTTTCTCTCTTCCATACTCACCATATGGATCCATCCATTTATTTTCCAAATGAAATGTACTGTAACTTGTTGTCCACTGAGCAAATTAAAAATCGTCTTCATCAGGAGCGATGTGTTCATAACTGAAGGTCCTTGCCTTGCTTTCAGTTGCTCCAATAACGGTGCTGATAATCCAGAATTAATTTCCTGATGTGTGAAAATTCTGGCTGCCTGGATCCAAAGTTGGTAAATGAGGAAAACTGCTTAAAAAGTGAAAACGCCTGCTTTTAACCATGACAACCACACTTGTTGAGTCTGAATTGGGCTCATTTGAATATTTGCAAATACTTCAGAAAGTATTCTAACCCCTTAATTATGTTTTGCTCGTTTGTATGGGCTTTGAGTAGATTTGAAAATGTGGCGCAACGAAAATTTCAAAGCATCTGCTGTACCACTGCAAACTGCAGTCAGGTGAATTGTGTTAATGATTCTTTAGATGTTTCTAGAAGCTGATTGGATCCATTAGACAGTTTAGAAAGGCACACAACACACACAGTATGTCAGGACAAATCAAGCTTGCAGTTGAATAGTCTTTTTTCTTAACTCTTAACTAAAAGAGAAATTACTCTGAAGTATCTACGTGGGTCAAAATGACTGAATGCTAAAGAAAGCTGTTTCAGTGCTTCCTTATCTATCGCCATTAGCCGGTCCATCCTTTACAAGAGGAGAGAAAATGCTGCCCTACAACAACATCCACCTTTGCTTTCCTACGTAGCAGTCGGATTCTTTTAGCACTGCGGTTGTCTCAACCTATGTTGTGAACCGGGGGCTGGTTCAGAGTAGATTTCTACAACAATTCTACAATTTCATTAAGCAGACGCTTTTATCCAAAGCGACGTACATAGGTAGGTAGGCGGGGCAGTATTAAGACCTAAGGGTCCTCACTGGATACCTGCACCCTGACCGGGATTTGAATCACCGATCTCCCATGCCATGGTCTGGGGTGTTAGTCACTGAGTTATCCAGCTGCTGGTTTAACCTGTGAACGGTCACAGAACCGGTTTGCTTTTCAACTGACTAGAAAGTCACGTCACTACTTCACTTTATACATCAGCTCAAACATTGGTTTCATTATTGAAGCTCCATCTAGTTTATTCTGAACTTCTGTCAAGGACCACAGGGCAAATCTATGAGGGACTACTGCTGGAAAACCAATGAGGTCATTATTTGTCTCATTTTCGCTGCTGTTTGATGTTTTAATATCATTTGGCATCTATAAATACTGCTGCAAACACCAAGTGTTTGTGAACGCTGCTCTACGTGCTGGTGTTTGCAGCAGCTGGTGTTATTATTAAAACATCCAATGGCCAGAAAGATGAGACGAATCATCGGCTTTCCAAACCCTGCAGCTCTGATTTATTTTTTTTAAACAAATACCAGTCACAAAGTTTTAGTTGGTCTTACGGGTCACAATAATCCTGCCTCAGCTACTAAACTAACTGGTTTTTGGTTCAAGAACAAACAAGTGTGAACTGTACATTCAAACAGGTAACCTAAAGTGTGCCACTATACATTTAAACTACACAGTTGTAGAATATATTCTGTATAAAACACCCTTTATTACTTGCAGATTAATGACCAGTTGTTCTCAGCTCATTTAAACTGGTTTTACCTGTAAACAAAGATAAAAGTGCTTCATTCTTTCTTACACTTGCTGTTAGACATGATAATGCACACAAGTGATCACATATAATATGTGATCTCTACTGAACTTTTTGAAATTTTGACTTTGATTTCAAGTTTGCGGTTCTGTAATCATGCATTCACATTACAAACAATCTCTGGACACAAACCACAAGTTGAGCCAAAGAAATTCTTCCAACTATAGTCTGATTTCAAACTGGATTTAAAGCTGGTAACTTCTTAACAGCAATTAATTCTCAGCAGTGTTTAAAAATATTTTAATTAAAATTAATGCAAAGGGAAGTTATCCACACATTTAAAAATAATTATGTGAAGTTTTCCACTGAAAATTGTCTTGGTTTATGAAATTCTCATGTGAATTGACGAAGTCAACAGAGACATTAAATGGTTACAGGAAAACAAACCATTACTATTCACTCTCTGTCATTCTAAATCAACCGTATACAGCTTCCTGATCATAAAAATCCACTGATAACTCCAGTAAAAGGTTTCTATTTTTGTGAAACTTTTATTGTTTTGTTGTTTTCAACTATGCATGGACCAAGAAACAGTGCTACAGGTACACAGTACATGGAGTAGGAACAGTATAAAACAGCAACAAACAAAGCGATGCGTGACCAGAAGTAGCACAGAATTATAAACTACAAAATCATTGGTGAATATCCAGAGAACAAAAAAAATTATATCTGTCGTAATACATTAACTGAGAAGAAGTGTTGGTGGAATCACCTCAATGAATGTCTCACCACCAATAAGCTTCAGTGTTTTCACATTCTGGACACCTGTGGAAAGAAAAAGATTTCACTGGTAATTATGTCAAAGTCAGATTTGTTTGAGGTATCAACACAAGTTCATCTTTTGCATGTGATTATTATAGTGTTGTTGTTTTTTTTGCCTCAATAAATTCAAGCTGTATAATTTCATGTATTTTAAACTGTCCTCGAATACAAATATAACAACTCGATGTGGATCATTACAATGTTTTCAAGTGATAAAACTGTACGCTCCCAATCAAACTTGGCAAATTACTTTGGAAATGGTAAATTTATTTATTTATCTTTTTAATAAAATGGCTTGGTCAAAGACTGGGGAATAAGAGTGGACAAGCCAAATACTTTGTGAAATGATTTTCCATATTCATGAACTTATAATTTCTATTCACTTGCATTTAACAAAATTTTAGGGAATGTCATAAAAATCAGCCTCAGACTTGTCCGTGATCAAGACATATGTCAAATTATATAATTCAGATAGTAATCACAACTTCTTTCTTCACATCACAGACACGATCACTCTTCTAACTTTTAACAGCCACAAGGTGCATCTGCAGCCTTCTAACAACAAAGTACCGCAAAAAGCAACATACATACCTTTAAAAGAACCGAAAAAAAGGCATTGCATTTTCTTCTTAGAAATACTTGGTACGGTTGAGAGCTCTTTGTGCCAGCTGGCCGCTCTCATCTGTAATTCTCTCCCAGTCCGTTTGACCCACCACAAAACCAATAGCGCGCTTTCGATCTGCTTCCTTTTGCTCTTCAAGATCAGCCCATCGAACCTGAACAAAACGGAGAACAACCAAGACGTTGTGTTATGAGCAGGAAATGGATGAACAAGAATCATTTCAGATAAGCCAAAGCTACAGCTAGTAAATTTACCCTTTTCTTTCCCGGCTCTGACATGCGTGTGGCATAGTCGTCTGGCAGCTGAAGGTAGTCCTCCAGGCCTGCCATGTCTTCACCTTCACGTTTCCTCTTCCCACCGCTGCCCAGACCGTCCAACTTGTCTGTATAAATGGAACATTGCTGTTCAGGTCACCTCTGCCCTCCCATCTAAACTTAAAAACCTTAGCATTCACTTATCTCTGAAAAAACATCTGCCAATCAGTATTTTCTGTTTTAGCAGATTTAACAGATTATGTGGCACCATAATTTAAAAGGTCCCATATTGTGCCCTGTTTAAACAAATTAATGAAAGTCCCACATGTTTGCATAATGCATCAGGAATGGCTCATGTTCAGTGTCTGTAGCTTTAAATGCAGCTAAGCTCCTGCTGTCCACGCCCCCTTCAGGATGAAGACTCTCTCTGTGTTGGCTTTGTTTAATAACTGACAGAGCAGAGCAGCAAAGTTGACCGCACAACAGCTGACACAGATTTGAATGAATCAGGACATTCTGTTGCTTCTAACTTTCTCTCTGAGCGATAATTTGACATGGAAATATCGCAGAATTCACAGCACAGCCGTTGTTCTTAACTTGTGTATGGTGAGTTTGTAAGACGTAGTTGCAGTTATAAAATCAGTAGTTTAGTGGTGCAGAGCTGCAGCTTGGAAACATGTAGTTTTAATGGGCTGCATTTTAGTCACCATTTCACACTCTTCTATTGTCTGACAACAGAAACAAAAAAATATGTCAATGAGAACAGCTTAATTGGGAATTCAGCTGTATTAAAATATAGTATATATGAGCACAGAGAGCAGGAGAGAAGCAAGCAGATGTAAACACCGGTCTAAGTTGCACTGAAGTTGGTTTTAAAATTGACCTTAAAGTTTCCACCATCTCTGAATGTGCCTCAGTTTTACAGTTTGCACAGAGCTCTGAGTTGTGGGAATACAATCAAACCTAATGGCCACGTGCTAACACTAAGGATTTCTTATTGTTGTTGTTATTGTCGTCAATAATAAAAGTAATTCACTAGAGGGGACTAAAGGAACTGCAGTACTAAATATCTTCATATCGTCACAGCTTTAGTGACACATCAACGTTTATAAAAAGCACTAAACACAGCAAATACAGACTTTGAACATATGGGACTTTTAAGACACATTTTCTCAAATCAAAGCCAAAAAGTGAGTTTTACTTCAGTATGTTAAATTTGAAACATCTCCTAATTTACAATCACAACATGAACAGTTGTAAACAGACGGTAACGCCTGACAAAGGTAATGGTGATATAATTCCCTGTCAGGACCATTTTTACTCATAGACATGATTGTAAAATACATCATTTCCAGACATACATAATTAGATTTTAAAAATGCACAGCCATAAGAAATAAACAGAAACCATCTGACTTGAAATGCACTGTTCTGGTGCAGAAGCCTCTTTACTACTACAGAAGTAAACTTTTAGGCCAATAGTCATAAAATAAAGAATAAAAAAGAATACCTACCAAGTTTGGCCTCAGATGTGTCCATCTCCCATTTGCTTTTTGGAATGTAGCCCTATATTAAAGAAACACTGCAATGGTTAAATGTCTGGGTGACACAGGGAGAAGGGGAGTGTAGAGAAAGCAGGGAAAGGGGCTGAAAAGAGAGGAAACTGGTTTATCAGAGGTTAAAAGACAAACAAAAACAAGCATATCTGTAGGATGAAACTGCATGAGGAATCATTTAGCCGACACATACAGTATTTTGTTAACACTGGCATGCAGACATTGTGATAAAGTGTTATTGCAAGTTGAGACAAACTGGTTTGTTCAGATTAAAACTTTGTTTTCAGCTAAAAAAAAATGACAAAAGGACAACAGCTATGATCTGCTTTGGAGAACATAAACTCTGTTAAATAATGCTTTTAAAAAAATCAAATAAAGGTTAAGTAGATTTCTATCTGCTCGAAAGTCAGATTATTAAAAAAAACAAACAGTTAAATCAGTTTGTATATGTGAGGTGATGACCATGTCATCAATACTTTACATGTTTTCTTTTTAAATCTTTTCAATTCCAGACACTGACAAATGCATACCCAACATTAGAGAACACAGCAGCAGTGTTGCTACTTGTAAACAGGTTGCAAATCAAAGAAAGATGTGTAAAAGATGTGTAAAAACTGTATGTATGTGGTTCTCTGATGTAGCATCACTGTTTTTACTTACAAATCCCAACTGCTGTTTAGGTTTAACTTTGTCTATTAATCTTGAAAAGGTATTTCTGAGAGCTGCATGATATTAGACAGTACATCACTTTAAAAGGGGAACAAAGGAGTACCTTCTGACAGCTGGGCTGATGTTCATTTAAGACAATAGGTAAATGATTTTATGTAAGACAACTTTCACTGTTGAAATGAAACTATAGCTCTAGTATCTTGACAGATTAAAGAACCTCTTCACCAAGAGATGGAACTAAATGAGTAAAGCTGATTGCAAACTCAGGCCATCCCTCAAAAATCCTTAAAATCATTAAGATTTAAATCATGATTTTTAGGTCCAGTAATCGTCAGTGTATGTTTTAGTTCAAAATTAGGTTTGTATCAACCCTATTTGCAAAGTGTTTTTTATTCTGAACTCATTTTTTAAACTGTGTTCTTTTAGAGTCCACAACTTTAACCTCCCAAGGAGGTCACTGATTTCTAAATGCCTGAACATTCAGTTCAGTATAGCAACTTTACTGTAACACAAAGCAAAACACAGGAGCAGATGTCAAAATCAGTTCACAGAAGGTGTAAACACAGCTTTGAATGATCCTACACTTGAGGAATTATTGCTTTTTCAACCTACTTTTGAAGAGAAGACAAGCTACCATTGTTACCCAGGTGAAAAAAGGATTTTAGAGAGAAGGGAGAGCATTGTATTAAGCATGTGTGCAAGTCTAGTGGCAAATGAGTATAATAAAATATGATTGTTTAATTACACTATTTAATAATGATTTAGTCAGAAAAAAAAAAAAAAAAGGTAAATTGTAAAACAATATGGGCCACTAGACAATTTTATTTTTCTACCCTGATATATTGTAACACATAAAGACCCGCAGGCTGCTTTTTAACACCATCTGTCACCACCTTGAACCTGTTACAGACCAAAGCAACCAACTTATTGCATCTAAACAGGATGAACAACTCTGAAGTCCAATCGTGAAAACATGACAATATCCCAGCCTTCTTTAATTCAGTGTCTGAGGAGGCTGTTAAAATGTTTAATAACTTGCAATAGAGAGTGTCCCCACAGTATTAAAGACTGAACTTATAAAGCATCTTTTAGGGAAAAGTGACTTTAATCCCTTGATACCAGCAACTAGAATCTTCCATTTCAGGCGGTGTTCAGGCTAGTCACAGCACAGAGAAACAATCAGTCAAAGTCATTATTGACATGAGGATACATCTAGACGCACAAACACCTGCAGTGTTGGTATTTAAGTGAGCACTTTGGCACAGCAGATCACAAAAGTCTTTTAAATAGACTGAGGGATCACAGAGTTCTTTGTTGCAACAAGCAATCATTTTTACAAAACCTCCAAAATGACCCGTTTGGTTTCCCAACAATTGACTTTTGACTCTATGTTCTTCATTCCAGTGTTGCCATCAGGAGGTGGTCGTGTCTTGTAATGACACAAGACAAAATGATTTCCCTTTTAACTTATTTTAGAAATTATTGTCTGGATTTTACAAAACATTTTTCCAGCTCAACCAAGATGAAGATCAAAGTTTAGTCACTGGTTCAGAAGCTCAGAAAAAGAAACTAGGATTTTCATGGATTACCCCAGGCCACCTAGAAACAAACCTTGGTTTGGGCTTGACTAAGAAGAACTTTAAGGCTCATGTTGGGTTTCATCTCATAAATGCTACTAAAGTGAGATCATTTCTTTCCATCAGTGGCAGAGAAACAGATGCACGCTTTTATAATCGAACAGGTTTGAGGACTGTAATTCTCTGCTATCTGGTTGGAACAAAAGCAACATAAACCAGCTGCAGCTGATTCAGGGTTGATCAAGGGCTTACCAGGACCAGAAGGAGAGAACACGTCACACCAGTTTTAAAGTCCACACATTGGTTGACTGCCAGTTTCCGCATTAATGATTACTTGTTTTATCTTATTATTGAGTTATCAGTCATCTCTGAAGCACTTTGAACTACAACCTGTATGAAAAGTGCAATACAAATAGAGTTTGACTGATCATATTTACTGTATGTACATAGATATGTCAGATGTCTCAGTGACAAACATAAATGTGGGATAAAAAATTAAACAAGCAACAAACAAGGATTACAAAAATACACTGTTGAAAATTAATCTTCCAGCAGCAGCTTCTCAGATTAAACCAAAGTCCAGCCTGTCTGGATTTCAGAGTTTAAAATATACACTCACCGGCAGCTTTATTAGGTACACCTTGCTAGTAAAAGGTTGGACCCCCTTTCGTCTTCAGAACTGCCTTAATTATTAGTCATAAATGGACATGGTCAGCAACAATCCTCAGTTAGGCTGTGGCGTTTAAACGATGCTCAATTGGTACTAAGGGGCCCAAAGTGTGCCAAGAAAATATCCCCCACACCATTACACCACCACCACCAGCCTGAACCGTTGATACAAGGCAGGATGGATCCATGCTTTCAAGTTGTTTACACCAAATTCTGACCCTACCATCTGAATGTTGCAGCTGAAATCGAGACTCATCAGACCAGGCAATGTTTTTCCAATCTTCTATTGTCCAGTTTGGTGAGCCTGTGTGAATTGTAGCTTCAGTTTCCTGTTATTAGCTGACAGGAGTGGCACCCAGTGTGGTCTTCTGCTGCTGTAGCCCATCTTCTTCAAGGGTGGACGTGTTATGCATTCAGAGATGGTAATCTGCATTCCTTGGTTGTAACCAGTGGTTATTTGAGTTACTGTTGCCTTTCTATCATCTCCAACCAGTCTGCCCATTCTCCTCTGACCTCTCACATCAACAAGGCATTTTCATCCACACAGCTGCCACTCACTGGATATTTTCTCTTTTTCGCACCATTCTCTGTAAACCCTAGAGATGGTTGTGCGTGAAAATCCCAGTAGATCAGCAGTTTCTGAAATACTCAGACCAGCCCATCTGGCAACAACAACCATGCCACGTTCAAAGTCACTTAAATCCCCTGTCTTCCCCATTCTGATGCTCGGTTTGAACTTCAGCAAGCTTTCTTGACCACGTCTACATGCCTAAATGCACTGAGTTGCGGCCCTGTGATTGGCTGATTAGCTATTTGTGTTAACAAGCAATTGAATAGGTGTACCTAATAAAGTGGCTGGTGAGTGTATATATGTTATACCAAAGAGGTCTGACACTCAGTCAGCACTTTAGTGATGTCAGATTTAAGTCCATGTTATTATTTTTTAGTTTTTTTCCCTGTCTTGTAGTATGTTCTAGCCTTTTGTGCATGTAAGGACTGCAGACTGAAAAAGCCCAGTACACACCAAAGAGACTTCACACTGCTCCTCACCTGCCCTGAATGCCTCATTTGAAGTCCAGTTCTTTCTTCTGTCACATATCTATATCACCATGAAACGCATTTGCATGCAGCTTTCCTATCAGCTAGTTTGGCACATTCCTAAACAAACAATGAGCCGTTCCCTTGCAGTCCGCCATTATTTCCTCACTAGAGCGTTTTCTGCTAGTGCTCCTCTGCTTGTACCATATTGTATAGTAAGCCAGAAAATGACTGCATATGTCCAAATACATAGTATGTCAACTGCAGAATGCCAAAAATACCAGGATGTCCTAATATATCGACCACTTCTGGCAATTCTGAAATATAATCCTCTCCTTTGTGAAAGATAGGTAATTTTTGAGAATATTTTTGCACCACTGACTGTGATGGATACACAAGAAAGAACAACATTACGACAAAGTAGCATGTCCCAGTTGTATCCATACTGCATCTAACAGTGCGTACTGAAGCAAGGTTTCGGGTTAGTGAGGTAACTTCAGGTTTAACTCTGGGTTTTTATGTCTACAACGGTGGTTAACTTCGCCAAGTTAACTCATGCTGCACACCTAACCTGCTCCGGAGCACAGATAGGGTAAGAGGAAGGTCAGAGTTTTAAGAGAACACTTAACCCTTTGGCTTTCCCTGACAAGTATAGATACTATATGAAAAATAGTCCTGTAGAGTCTTCTTTGCTTTATTTCTTTTTTCCTTCTTGGTTAGAATAATCTAAAGACAGTTTCTCTGAAGGTCTTATATAAAGTAATAATAAAACCAGAGAATGATTAATACACCACAGCTTTGTAATTGTTAACCTTATAAATTTTGCAGTAAGCCCAGCTATCAGTTTGAATTATATTTTTGTTCTTTGTTTGCTCCCAAAACTGTTTAGTGCCACCATGGTAAAAATAAGAGCATTGAAAAATAGGCTGAATGTTATTAACAGCATATTAAGTTAATGAAATACTCAATTTAAATTATAGCCAGATCCATTCGCGCCTTAACAAATGTACAGTCCAAAGAAAAATAATGTGTTTTTTGAACATTAAAGCATGTAAACAACCTTAAAAATACAGTTATGAACCTGTAAATAAATGCAGACTGCAGACTCTTTAAAAGTTACTTAAAAAAAACACACTGAAATATTACTTAAAGGTATTTTTAGATTATATTTTGCATATGCCAAAAACTACTGCCCACTGTATGGAAATTATAATAACAAAAGAGGTGTTTAACATCATATGAATCATGAAATGAAATGAGTCTAGTCATACAGATAAAATATGCTGTGAGAATAGTTTTCTGGGTCACACATCCAGATTTAGAATGAGTCAGACACAGTCGATACTACGCACCGACTCATATCACACAGGGAGAGCAGCAGTGATTGAGATGCAGAAAGGAAAGAGATAAAGGAGGAGAGAGAAACAGAAAATCCCTCCCTCTTATCTGAAGTGACTGAATGGCGAGGAACAGAAAGAAAGTGCGAATAAAGCAGAAGGCAGGGAGGGATGGGGAGGCAGAGATCGAAGGAGCCCAACCTCACTGCCTCCCAAGGGTCGCATGTGTTGTCATGCATTTGACAGAAGAGCTTTTGAATCTTGATATAGAACCAAGACGCAATCTGCGGAATAGACTTTCAGCATGCGCAGTGCAGAAACAGTTTAATGACTGTAATCAATATTTTAATGACAATTTGTGATAAACCATAAAGATTCATGCCCTAACTCTGCAGTAAATTAACTTATTTGTTAATTATACTGTTTTGGTTCACTTTAGTTGTAGAAAAAAGCTCTAAAAGCCCAGTGCACACTACATGTTTGTCATCTAAACTGAAGGGATCAGCTTGTTTCTGCTGTGGAAGACCCTGTACTTAACTAAACAATACCACAAGTGAAAGGCATGCATTTTATTTTTATTTAACTTTAAGTATTAGCACCAAAATACACTTAAAAGGTGGTTTTACTACTTGTGAATTTGCCCTCAGAGTTCAGTGAAGTTAATCAATAATATAACATCATAATGAATTCATTGAATAAGTTTTGTATTATTAAACTAAGACAAAAAATTTAACCAGCAACTACATCCATCCATCCATCCATTTTCTTCTGCTTCTTCTGTATCAGGGTGATGTCTTTCTCCCCAGCAACCTTTTATGGTTTCTTCTGTGGGATCCCAAGGACTTCCCTTGCCAGGTAAGATGTATAATCCCTTCAGGGGATAATGGATCTACCCAAGGTCTCATTCCAGTTGGGATTGTCCAGAAAACCTTCAAAGGAAGGGATAGTAGATGCATCCTAATCAGACCTGAACCACCTCAGCTGGTTTCTTACAATGTGAAGAAGCAGAGACTCTACTCTGAGCTCCCTCTGGGTGTCCGAGCTCCTCAACCTCATTCTCTAAGGCTGAGCCCATTTTGGCCGATTGTGTCCACAATCTCATTTTTGGGGTCACGACCCAGAGCTTATGACACCAGGTGAGAGATGGAACGTATATAAACTGGCAAATCCAGAGTTTGCCTTCTGTTCTGCTTCCTGTCTACCACAACGGCCTGGTGTATTGCTCACATTACTGCACATGCTGTCCCAATCCATCTCTCCATCTTATGCTGTATTTTCCTATCACTTGTTAACATGATCCAGAGATTCTTAAACTTCCTCACTTGGGGCAGCAACACACCCACAACTGAGGGGAAGCAATCCACTGGTTTCCGTCAGAGAAGCATGGCCTCAGACTTAAAGGTGCTGACTCTCTGCACAAACCAACCTAGTTTGCGCTGCCGTGGTCATGGTCTGCTGAAACCAACAGCACCACATCATCTGCAAAGAAGCAGAAATGTGACTCTGAGGTTTCCAAACCGGACACTGTCCTCACTCCAGCTGCACCTTGAAATCCTCTCCACAAATATCACAAACAGGATTGGAGACAGTGGAGTCCAACAGACACCGCTAACCAGTAGCTAAAGCTGTCAAATAAATGTAGCGGACTTAAAAGTACAACATTTGCCTCGGAATTGAAGTATTAGAAGTATAAAGTAGCAAAAAATGGAAATATTCAGTGAAGCACAAGTATCTCAAAATTGTACTTTGTTATTTTCCCCACTGTGTCCTTTAGTAACAGTTAGAAGGTATAAATGCTGAAGGCACTCTGCATTTCCTGGGCAGTTTAGGAAAGCTGACATGCTCCACTTGGAAACATATGTCAATTATGTTTAGAAAGAGTCCAATTTAGCGTCAGCTGTAAAGTTTTCTGACTGATGAGAAACATGCACAGAACATCTGGTTTCTTATGAGGCTGTGCTTTGTGTTGACTGTTTGCTGTTGTCTTGTTTGCAGCCAGAAAAAGGTATTATCTACGCAAGACTGTGGATCCTGGATGGTATTTAGATGGGTCAGACGTGCAATAACCCCAAAACAAAAGATGAAAAAAAAGAATGTGTGCCAGACACAGGTAACCTGAGGTGTGCAGCATTACCTGAAGACTTCTTCTACACTCCTCTCAAACATAGATACACAACATAATGCAAATCTCTCTAGTAGTAATAAACAAACTCACACCTACACACACGACAGAAGTCTAGTGATTAGAGTCTTGTTCCTGCAGATGAATGGACCGCATGATAGCAGTGGCTCAGTCCCAGAATAGCACACCATACACAGTCAAACACACCAACAATTTAAATAGAAACCATCCATTCTCCCTCAGGCCATTTATATGGAGATGAGAGGGTTGGTTACAAGGCAGACACACACACATAAACACACATGCACACACACACACACACATGCACGTAGCGCTCATCGTAACATCATCCATTCAGCTGAGCACTCCAAACTCATCATAAATGATAATGCCAGACTTCCACTCAGAGGTCGCAATACAGACAAGGATGACACAATGGGCTCACACTCACACATGCACACACACACAAAGCAGTGACTCAGCCCTCTTTTGGGTCTTTGTGGACAGTCCTCTGGGCCCTTCAACTGCCAGGCTGCTCACACACAAACACACTCATACGTCAATAAAAGCATCGGTTGCCGTGCGGATGCCCAGATGTGTGCATGTGTGTGTTGGAAGTTGAAGGTGGACTGGGGCTTTAGTCAAGACACCCTCTGATGTCAACACTTTCTGACACTTGAAATGACTCATGCTTTAATTAGCGCCTTTTCATGCTCACTCGGTCCCCTGGGTAATGAAGTGTCCCGTTAGCCCGTTTGGTCTTGATTAAAGACCCACACGTGTCATTTCAGATTTCTTTACATGACACCGCGCCGGCGACGATAGAAGATGAAGATGTCAAGTGTCGTGTGCGCTTCCTCTCTTTGTTTGACTACAGAGGCATCAGTCGATGTGACCGAACGGGCGAATGAAGCTCTGGTTCTTTAAATAGCTGCAGAGAAGTTAATCTTGTCCTCTCTGAAGTCGAAGAATTCTACGGAGCAGCAGGGGATGATGACAAACCAAAGTTCTGTATCGATGATGAAATGTTGTTTGTAGAAGAATAGTATGACTGTATATATTAGTAGTATGTGATGTTACACACTTTACCTAATAGAGAATATAACAGACTGAACAGATGTGTGTTATTAGCCCCAGTTTAGTCATATCTTGAACCAACAGAAGCTTGTACAGTTTAAAAGTTTCAGTATAGAGACACCTTTCAGTAGACAAAAATAGCAGGATGGTGCTGATTCCATGTAGAATGCAAATATTTTACTATCACAGTGTCCCTTGGTGTTTTTAATCTTTTATTATTTGACTTATTCCTTCTCCTTTGGGTGCCCTTTTGTTTTTAATTATGTAAAGCAAATTTAATCGCCTCTGTGCATGAAATGAGCTGCATAAATTAATTTATGTTGGCCTGCCCTGCAGCCACAAGTGGTCAGCAGCTGCACATCTAGTTAGAGGGAAGGTGGGACTGCATTGAAGCAACATTAAAAGATCACTGTGTAGGATTTAGTGGCGTCTAAGGGCCACGGCGGCCATTTTGACATGAAATATTTGGTTAAAACCCGTGCTACTCATCACATTTATGTACCGAAATAGAACAGAGCCTTTATTATGTCATCAGTAACGCCTCTGTTTACCTGCTACTTCGTGTCAAAATGGCTGCCGTGGAAAAGGTCAAGTGCAACCAGCTGAACAGCTCTTCACCAGCACTTGACTTTCCATGTGTAGGAGAGCCTGCACTTGATTCCACTTCAATGTAAAAACACAACAGGCCCAGTTTAGAGCCAGTGTGTGGTTTGTCAATTCAGGGCTACTGTAGAAACATGGTGGGCTCATTATAAGCTAACATCATCACAATGATAGTTACTAGTGCTAGTTGCTAGTTACTATACACTAATGAAAACACTGTTAAGAATACTGTATTCCATTTCCCATAAATTCTACACACTGGTCCTTTAAAACCATGAACAAACTAAGACAATACATTTTGTGGTGGCAGCTTGCAGACACTACATTGTTTAGTCGTACAATAGTTTCACCACCTGGTTTAAGCTGCGGTTTGTCTGATTTCCTTAGGGAGCAACGGGCACAAAGAGCTCTGGACTGAGATGTTGACTGAACATACTTCATGCAACACAACTCTCACGTCCTCGTGTGCTCTGGAGGCCCCACATTTTATAATATCAGCTGACAGAGGACATCCAATAGGGAAAGTATGTTGCACTGGATCAGACTCAAAAGCACCAACAAGAAAATACAAAGACACAGTCCCTCCTATAGAAAGTAAATAGAATTTTAAACAGGGTGACAGAGTTGCACCTCACCCAGGTGAATTATGTGTCTGGATCCGCAGGGAGGAAGGGTGTGTTGCATTTCACAGGGCGATCAGGTGCACGGGCTTGTTGAGAGCGCTCTGAAGATCAGAGTTTAATGCCAGCTTTGGTTGTTGGCTGTAAATGTCAAAGCTAATGCCACATAATTTGTTTTATTGTTATTTCGCGGCAGAGGAAAAATTCCTTTAAACTGCTGACTCTCGAAGACAGAGATCCTTTTTACAAGCTCTACAAAGTGCTGGATTTATTCAGTGGAGTTGAGCCTCAGGAGTCAAGACTTAGTTTGATCTTAATAATCGCATCCAGTTCTATTTAATTTGAGCAACAGTAATGACAAGAGGCATGACTTTTTAAATATTTACTAACTGTAGCTGTACATTAAAATGAATCTACTAAATCAGTCCTTAAATGTATTTTCTTTTACTACGTTGACTTACATAGAAAATATTTTTGCTAGAAAGTCGACAACATCAGACTCATGCTTGTAAAAACCACACAGCCCCTCCTCTGGGAAATAGCTTGGGGTTAGCTGTCACATTTTAAAAGCAACTTGAGGTTGTCGTTAGTGTTGTTTTATTGCGAATACTATCCCCAGCTGACAATAGGCAAGAGGCAGTCTGACCAGTCAGTCACAGTGCTAACAAGACAATCATAACCAAACCAAACTTGCACCTGGAGAATGTCCCACGCAAGAAAAATGACCTTAGGTTTCCGCGAGGTTTTATCCTTCTTGCTCTGAGGTGATAGTCGATGCTAATCTTTTTTAGTACTATGTCGTAATGTCACAGGGATGCCACGTAACTTGTAATCTAAAACACACCTTATTTTGTCTCAGCCTTTCCCCTACTGTCAGTTGGTTCGTCATAAGTCCTGTCTGGAAATGTTTGGGGACTTTAGCTACTGAATGTCAAAAGCAGCTTTGTTGTTCAAGTGTGAACACATACAAGGAATTTGACTCCACTGTTTTCTTTGCTCTTAAAGTACTTACACACACAAAAAACACAGGTGCATTTGAACAAGATCAACAAGCTACAGAATGAAAATTAGTGTTTAACTACAACATACAACTAGCATGTTTAAAGTGAACCAGAGTTTTGGTGCAAAATTAGAATGAAGAAAAGTTTAGAGCCACCATCCCGAATAAGGCCAATGTCGTCTGCAAACTTTAGGAGTTTTACAGTCAGGTTTTAGTGAGTTTGCCCCAAAATAAGGTTTAAAAAGTGTTTTTCCCACAGGTTAAATTTACACCAGCATCAGCATGAATGCAGGGATTGTACAGGAACTGAGATAGATGGCAAATCTCTTGATTTACCCGTCGATCTACATTCCAGCCCTTACGAAATGGTCATGATCACTTGGTCATGACCGACAGAATGAGATTACGGATACAAGCACCTGAAATGGATTTTCTCTGTTAGGTGTCCAGACTCACCCTCAGAGATAGAGTGAGGAGTTCTGACATCCGGAGGGAACCCAGAGTAGAGTGACTGTCCTTTAGTGTCAAAAAGAGCTAGCTGAGGGGCTTCGGACATCTGATTAGGATGCTCCTGGGCAACTTCCTTTGGAGGTTTTCCGGGCATGTCTAACAGACTCTGAACTTGGAGGGATTACATATCTAATCTAGTTTGGGAATGCATTGATTGAGAACCTCCACGAGGAACTGCAATGCTTTGCTGGGAAGTTGGATCTCTGGACAGTTAAAAATACAGTGCACAGTTTCACGAAACTGAGCTTGAGTCAGTGCAACAAGAGGGAGTTTTTCGGGAGAAGGCAAGACATGTATCATGCAAACGCTATCTTTGAAGTTCAATTTTTTAAGTAGCGAGTCTTTCCCTTATAACATCTCTGATACTACCTCGTGAAAAGATGCTGGCTGATTTCTTGCCATGAAAGCTGCTCAATGGTGCATATATTAGAAAACATCACATTTTAGCTGGTGCAACTAGCTGGTTAAAATACCTGCTCACTAGACGGGCACTTTAACCAACTAGGCATGACTGAAAGGGGTTCATTTGCACTTTGGATGAAGAAAAATAACAGAAATGTTTAGTCTGCAGGTATTTTTAAATGTATAGCATGCAGGTATCTTAATATTGCTATTATAACAACAGTCTTTCCATGCATATTCTTCTAAATATCTTATCCTGAAATAGAAACCCTTGTGTTTAGGTAACTTAGGATAACTAATAAGTGAGATTAACATCAGTTTGTGCAGCTTCGGTTAAAACTGTCCATTTTAACCAAAGCTCCATGAACAGGAGATTCCAATCAAATCCCACTGGTGCCTTTTACCTCAAGAATTGCTTTTGGTATTAATGAAGTTCTATCTTTCCTGGCTTCCTGGCCCATACACCACTTGCATACTAAGGTTGTTCTGACTGGGCTAGTGGACTTTTTCTTGGTTACTCATACAAATGAATGAAATAAATAATCACTCAGCTTATCTATACTTTCCAATTATTGAACCAAATAGATCAGATGTGGTTTGTAACACTCAAAAAATTGTGTTTGTGATTGTATATTATAATTGTCATTTGTTCATTATGTCAACCACTAATGGACACTTGAGCCACTGTTTTACACCATGAATGTATTAAGGAGACCTGGATCCCAGACTCAAAGGTGAACCAGCTCAGTTGAATAAAAATAGCTTTTTGTCTTTATTTATGTTTTTCCGGACTCTTCAGGTTGGATTTACTTCAGTTTTGGCTCAGCTGGTTCTACAGCTAAAGAATTTTTTTATTTTTTATATATAAACTGCTTTAGGCCGTCGCTGCTTGCCACCATCTTTCATGTAAGATAATATTTCAGTCCCTGTCTCACATCCAGGCTCTCCAGGCTGCCCTGCAACTAACCAGAGAGATGAGGAGACAGACAGACAGACAGGCAGAGCAGACAGGCGACTGTGATTTTGGATCTGTTGAGGCAGAGCAGCAGGGAGGGTCCTGGTTAAAGAAAAAGAAAAAAAGCTTAAGGTCACACACACCATTCTGAGGCCCACTCCCTCCTCTGGCATGCAGCTGATTGTTAGACTGCCATTTAATTAATCCTGTCAGATAAGGTTGAGAAAAAGAAGAGAGAAGGGAAGGAATGAAATGAAAGACAGAGGCAGAGACGTTGTAAAGAGCTCCAAGTGGAAAACAATTAATTTCACCAAAGCGATGTGTCACAAGCAGACGGCTGAATTTGGTCGACCTGAAATCTTACATCACCGAATTTAGAATCTGTTTTCGTGTCAACGCTTTAGACAAATCCCGAGTAAATGATGTTAATAGCTGTTTCAGTGTGTTATAATTCTCCATGATGACACTATAAATCTACACAGAGCACAATAATTCCCATCACTGTCATCCCGGATCTGTGTTTTCAGTCCAGGTGGTGAAATTGAATCCCCTCCCTTTGCAACTATTAGCAAAGCCTTGAGCAAATTATTCAACCCCTGCAATGGTGCTGCAAGAGACGACTTGTTGTACAGGTGTGATTCTGTGTCACGAGCTCTTCCAAAAAAGGGAGAAAAAAAAATTCTCAGCACAGATTTCTTTGCGGAAAGTACATTTCGACGTAGATGCATGGAGCTTTTCTGAGAGATCATTTGAAGATGGAGCTTTTTCCTCAGAGGCTCAGAGCAGCGATAAGAAAGGTTTTTACTGCTCCGTACCACGAGTTCAGAGTAACAGTGTGTCTGCAGGGGCTGCTAAGGTCATTGATTAGCTCTTCAGGGTCTCACTATTCAGTCTTTTAAAAGTGATTTTTTCCCAGAAACTTCAGAAATGTCATCCTCTCTTTGAAACTTGGAGCTTCATCTGAACACATGTGAGCCTGGAGGTAACCCATAATAAAGCAGTGACATTATGGCAGCAATTAAAGTTAACATGGTCTATATGCTCCACTTTATACACTGGCATATTTGAGACAGATTGAGCTCAAAGGTGGCTTTCACAGCGACGTGTTTCAGTGTTTGTGGCCGTGACAGGACACATAGAAAGAACACCGCAGAGACAAACACAGGACACACAACAATGATCTGCGGCTTCCTGTGGAACAATGCTTCTGCAGCCTTTCAAACATCTGTTCGGGGCCGCTAGATTAAACACCAAAGTCCCTTTTCTTCAGCCTCACGATGAAATTATTAGACTACATTGCCATCTGCAGGCCTTCAAGTTTCATGAACTCTTTAACCAGGAATTCATTGCTAGTTTAGAAGATACACCGAGCTAAATCTAATACAGTCAACACTCTACAGAATTTATGATTTTTTAAGTGAACTGCATGGTGCAAAGTTTTATATTCAGATATTTAACTATAGTGGCTAAAGGTAGAAATTATGGAGGGTTAGTTAGTAGATAAGGAGAGATTTAAGACACAGCTGTTGTCTCCCTCTGGTGGACAAAGAGGTGAGGTGCACAACAGTGACCACAGCTTGCTGCCTCTGAAAACACCTATATCCACTGTTCACTCTCTGGTAGGTGGACCTGATGCCTTCAACCATCCAGTTATTTTAAAGATCTGAGTGTCAGTGCTATTAGATAGGCACTGACACTGGATAATGCTTGAATTTTTAACTGAAATAAAGGACTGGCATTTGTATTATTGTTGCTACTACAGTTATGGAGTCTTGTGAAAGGAATTAGATCCATTAATGTCTTGTGTCTTTCAGTATTTTGGTGTTTCAAATTAGCAGTTATCAACTATATTTGTCAGCCACTGTATATGCAAGTGAGTAATGATACTAGGTATAGTATGTATGTACTATGTACATTATGTATGTATATGTACAGACTGAACAAGCTGGTCAAGAGGGCCAGCTCCGTTCTGGGCTGCCCCCTGGACTCTGTGGAGGAGGTGAGGAATAGGAGGGTATTGGCCAAGCTCACCTCCATTATGGACAACACCTTCCACCCATTGCACGGGACTGTAGTGGAGCTGAGCAGCTCCTTCAGTGGCAGACTGAGGCACCCTCAGTGCAGGAAGGAGCGCTACCGCAGATCCTTCATCCCCACCGCTGTCAGACTGTACAATTCATCTTTATAACCACTATACAAAACTACGTGCAATAATCTATTGATCCATGTCACTTTATACCGACTTGCACTAACTGTAAATATCTGCTTTATTGATATTGTTTTTTATTACAGTATGTTTATTTTATTTCATTTATTTATTTTTTATTCTATTGCTATTTATCTATTTGGTTTATTCTATTACTATTTATCTATTTGCACTTTTCCCACTTATCCTGCACATCCTGAGTGTTCTTTCTTGAGCTGAATGTAACGAGTAAATTTCTCCATTGTGAGATTAATAAAGGATTATCTTATCTTATCTTATCTTATCTTATATTGTGTGTCTTATCCTGCTAATATCTA
>OMNN01101712.1:5378-16976 GCA_900302755.1 Chromis chromis
TTTTTTTTTTTTTTGGGGAGTTTTTCCCATTTTAATGATAGAGAGAGACAGGGTGAAAGGGGGCATAGAGAAGAGAGACATGCAGCAAAGGGTCCCGAGCCGGACTCGAACTCACGACCGCTGCCGGCGACCCGCGCCCACATGGCAACGCCCTAACTCAGCGAGCCATACGGCGGCCCTTGCACCTTTTTTTAAAATAATTTTGCATCTCTCTGTAGTCATTCTATGCCTGTCTGTATTTTGCATCTCTCAGTAGTCATTATGTGTCTTTCAGTAGTCATTTTGCATCTTTCCATTGTGCCTGTAGTTTTACCTCTGTTGCTTTTTTACGTCTCTAGTCTTTTTTTGCATCTAGGCAGTCATTTTGCATCTCTCTGTAGTCATTTTGCATCTCTTTTTAGTTATTTTTGCATTTCTCTTGAATCATTTTGCATTTCTATTTGTCATTTTGCATTTCTCATCAGTCATTTTCATCTCTCCATTGTACCTGTATTTTTTTATTATTTTTTTTTACCTCTGCCTTTTCTCTCTGATCTTTTTTGCATCAAGGTTGTCATTTTGCATCTCTCTGTAGTCCTTTTGTGTCTCTCTAGTCAAGTGATGGACACTTTGGAGTCAAACGCTTGATTGTATTTTATCACAGAGGGTCCTCACAAGTATATTTCCTGAAAAAAAGTGGAGAGTTTTAATGATGTGTTTGTAACGGTGTGTGATTTGGAAGATGGACCTGGTTCGGTAGAAAATATTAACATCCAGTTAATATTTGACCGGAGGTGCGGTCAATATGCCAGAGGCTGTTTAGCTTTTTGTCTCTGAATCAGAATTATTGCACAGCGTAGTCAGTCGGATCTCTCAGAAATTGAGCGGCGCACAAATAAATATGAAATGAGTCGGCGCTGTCATATTTGAGGACGGCTGATGGGCCACGCAGCACCGTCTCCTTTCTCACCGCCTCAAATGCCAATATTCGGTGACCGTGTATGTTTTGATTTGATGAGGATTTGTCTGTAATGCGTCAGTAAACCCAGCTATGGATGAGAATTGATTTTCCTCGAGTGAATTGGAGCAGTCGAGCATCATAAGTAAACCTCCAATTTATTTTTTCTCCTGGCAATAAACTTATTGACATTCCGGCGACAGGGGACATCATTTAGGGCCGCAGCTCCACTGAGCATCATTTATGCTCCTTCAAACCTGCTATTATGTCACCCTTCACATTCTCTCACCGCAAGCTGCAATCAATACTTTATGATTTGAATGCACTTTGCTACTACAGCATGTGGTAGTACATTATGCAGTGGAGTCTTCAGATACTTTGCATTCAGTTTTCAGGGCCATTGTGTCCTCCTGCGGTTTGTCTTCCTCATCTTTGCTCGCTGACCTCTCTGCCATATTGATCTTTCCGAGATATCATCCGACTGGCACGCAGGGTGCAATGCCAGTCAGCCTTTGACCGCTTCACTTTATCTTCCACCAGAGTATTAAACTCATCACAACCCAGAAACCATTTGGAAGGCTGCAAGTTTTCTGCAGACTTCCGGCCAAGATGCTAAAACATTTGCCAGAACATTTAAAAAATGTTTCTCCAGGATTGCTTCAACCGTCCTCGCCGGGTTACGAACCCAAAAGAAGAGATTTTTTTTGGCCTGTTCCAGACTGTATTTATGCATCTGCAATCCATTAAATCCTCTGTACCCAGGATTTTCAGTGCAACATGTTTGATTTAGGTCAGAGTGAAGGGTAATTTATTTCGAGCTATGCAGCGGCATTGGATGGCCTGGACTTGTGCTGTGAAGGAGAGCGACGAGATAAGGAAGCAAAGAAAGAAACTTAGGATAGAGATGAAAAGGGAAAGAAACTCTTGTGAGTAAGGGCAAAGAGAATGAGAGAAGAGGACAAAACCGGGGAAGGGGAAGGACGGAGAGAGCGATAAAAGAGAATATAGGAGCCAGGAAAGGTTCAGCCTGAGAGAATGAGACAAGAGAGTGAAGGAGGAGGCAGAAACCGACACGAGAGCGAAAGATAGAGAGTGAAATCCCAGAGGGTTTCCTTTCTTCTAGAGCTATCCTGCTTTTTATTTTCTCAGTGAGGAGGAGAAGGAGGAGGAGGAGGACAGGAAACTGTCTCGCGGTGGATACGGGAGGACGAGGCTGCATGACTGTCTTCCTCTGATTGCCTCCGTCACACCAGAATCACACTGATTCCTCACTGATATCCTGAGTCAGATGGAGTCCAGGTAATGGAGGAGGTTTATCACACTGATGTGGTGCTGCAGACGTATGAACGAGGCGACTTTTCCTGCCTCACAACATATAAGATGTAATTGAAAGTCAAACGTTCATTCAATTTAGCATCGCTCACATTGTCAGACTCACAATTTATTCCATGCTCACTTGTTCCTCGTCAAAACTCGGCATCCATAGTATGCACAACGCAGCTCCACTGCTTACTTTAGATGGTCATTCGGGCGTGCTATGCAGTGCAGCTACTTTAATGCAGTTCCTTCAAACAGACCACAGAGAAAACTCACTATTTTCCAACTCTTTTTTTCGTTTATAAACTCGCTCTTCAGTCCCAAATCTGAGATAATTTACCAGACTTGATGCAGCTCCCTCTGGATCCACAGAGGGCTTTAATGCAGCGCTACTCTCCAGCACATCTAAACAGATTTTGATGTGTAAAATCAGAGGCGTTCCTCTTTAAAAACAGACTCTTTGAGGTAGATGCAGATGCTAACGTGTTGATGTTAAGCAGATATATGGAAATTTAGCTCGTTAGCATGCTAGGAGCTGCTGATTAGCATAAAGTATTGGTGGAAATGTCATGAGGTTTGCAGGTATTTGGCAAAGAAATTGACCTGCTGGTGGTGTGAGATGAAAATTCAGAGGATCGCCAAAATTATTAGGTTTTCTGACTACATGATTACAGATAGGTGCCAAATTAAAGGAAAAACCTGGACCTTAACAGGGGATCTGATGGCTCTTTTGTGAAATTTTGCTACATGGTTTGGCTACAAATGTCCCTTTGGAGGAGAGAGTCACTGCAAATTAATGCAAAGTTGTTCTCAGTGATCAGATTTTTCCTGTGATGAACATTTCACAAGGAACCATTGAATGTTTTGGTGAATCTTTGGCCTTCACAGCCACCACATCTCCACCCAACTTATGGGAGATCTTGGATCTCCAGTAGAGTTTCAGAGACTTGGAGATTCAATACCAAGGTGCACTTGAGCTGTTCTGGTGGCCCAACACCTTATTAAACCACTTAATATTGAGGTTTCCGTTAATTTGTCACTTATTTGTGCATGACTGTACCACATTTCATGACAGTCCATCCAATAGATATTTCACTATAAACTTGTTGCGGCATCAGAGGGCAAATGTCTGAAACAAATATCATAACAATCCATCTAGTAGTTGAAATTTTTTCCATCCTGTAGTGTAGCTAGAAAAGAAACAAAAACAAACTTGTGCAGCTGCAGACAATCCCACCGAGGCGGCACTAGAAATTTACAAAGCGGAATCTTCTGCACCAACTCTGGTCAGACTCGGTTTTCGACATATCGGGGCTTGAAATACTCTCTGACTAGGTACACTTTGCTGCAGGGCATGAGCACGAAGCCATCTGTGCCAAGGAGACATGACAAGGCATCCTTCTCCCAACCACAGCTTTAGTGACAGCTGGAGAAGTGAGATGTTTAATATTTCATCCCAGACAGCCACATCTTCTATGGTTTTCTGCGAGCGACGAGGCCATTTTTCACTGTTCATTAGGATTTTGCTATGCAATCAGCCAGCTGGATACGAAGACAGAAAACTCCCCAATTAGGCTGTTATGGCCAAGGACTCTGTAGTCATCTAATGCAAACTAACAGTGTTTGTGAAGTCTGCAGGGCTGAGTGTGTACAAGCAGAAAACGTGTGTGTGTGTGTGTGTGTGTGGTCTGTCTCTTGGCTTTGTACCATTTTTTAGTTTTTAAATTACAAACTGAACAAAACATTAGTGACAGATAACTGCTATTTTTATGCACAGACCTTGTTAGAATACTAAAAATGCTACGTTTTGACTGAAGAGAGGAGAATAGTGGTTTCGTTATGCCACAGTGGTCCCAATTGGAGCATAGTCTTGGATTTCAACTTATCTCCAGTGCATTCTGCTCCCGCCAAACATAACACAGCTCCGGGCTTTTTCCAGCACAGGCCTGGAAAGCAATTACGGGTGAAGGGTGGGGGGGAGGACGCAGCCTCTCGATAAGCATTCCCTCGGCGGGGTAATCTTACACTCGGTGCCTTTTGGCATTCTGTGGTTTGGGAATCACTGGTGAAGTTATACATTTGCAGCATAAAGGAAGTGCGGGGAAATTTCTGGAGGCTCGTGTCACGAGTTGAATGGTGATTTCATGCTTCTGCGTGTTTTAACCTTTCCTACTCTGGAAGCCGCCGCCGGTGGAGCAGCTCTCCTCGTTTGGCCCCTGAGAGACCTGTGAAGGATCTGAAAAGGTTAAACTATGATAAATGGATGATACCTTTTGGCACAGCATCAGGAGATAGATGACAGGCTGCCTTCCGCTTGGTTGAGAGCAAATGTGAAATGACGGCTGGCGAGAAGCATCACAATAAAACCCAATTTCTTTGCCTTTCCGTCCCGTGGCTCCGCAGACACACGAGGCCGGCTGCATTACTCAGCTCTTTAGGCGTGATTAATGAGCGTGCCCTCCATTGTGGGAGAGAGGAATGATCAAACTGTTATTTGTGTTTTGGCGTAATCTCCCTCTGTATGCCGTGAGCATTTCTCCTCCAGATTAGAAACATATTGGATGCCAAGGTTATTAATTATGGAGACCTGGAGTTTGCCAGAACGGCGTGCTTCTTGGCGAAAATCAGAGCAAAGGAGCAGAAATGTGCAAAAGTTGTTTTTTTTCCTGTAAAACGAGAAGTGACAAAGCAAAAAGTTGTAGAGGGAAACTAAAGTGTAGGGCCATGAAGCAGCCTTGTAGTGTTTTGCTGAGGTGACGTTAAATCGTTGCCGGTAACACGTCGTCTGCCTTCAGTCGAAACACTCCCAATTACAGCGGCGACTTTGATGTATAACCCGTCATCCTCTCCGTTGTGGAGACGGTGTCATGGCTGTTCTTCGAAGGCTCTTTGGTCTCCGGCTCTCCCTGATGAGTGCACTGATTACACTTCCAGAGGTGCTGAGCAGGAAGCATTCTTCCTGAGTGTATAAAGAGCTATTTCCACCTGCTTCTGCTTCCTCCTCGCCGGAGGCATTAAACTCAGCTTATATCTGTACCAACGTCTGTCATGGAAACTCAAATCTATGTAGAGCAAAACTCTCTGCTGACAGTCCAAACTCTCTCAGACCAACAGGTCATTCATTGAGTTGTAAAGGTTAAACTCTACATATGATGAGTGATAAATTAACAGAAGAACCTGAATGATTGAAGGCAGAGTGCAACATGAACCGAACTTCATCATCAAAACACCAGATAAAGAAAGATCTTTTGGAAGAACCGTGTTCATCCCTCCAGCAGATTTTAAAGGTGTAATTTAGTTTCTTTGAAGTGAGTTTGAATGAGCTACTTAACTATAGTCAAAGCTAGTAGGAAACTAAGCTGTGAACAGTTAATCGATTTTAAAACTAAATTAAAATTTGAAACAATGCAATTAGCAAATAACAAAGGCTGCAATTAAGGATATATGAGCTATTAAATAATGACACTAATGCTGTAATTTACTTGTATTTAATTCGAGCAGATTGAAACTTTCAGGGGTTCTCTATGATTGTTCATTGGTCAACATGGTTCAGGCTGCATGCTGTGGTTCACGTCTGACGCAGAGTGTAGCTCTTTAAGACCGACGGGAGTGCCGGCGATTCCATTTGCATATCTATTTTTCAATGCGGTAGAATTGCAACCAAATAAGATAGAGCCAGAATTCTTTTTGCATATAAAACCCGAGGAGTTGCACTTTCATATCATGCATCCAATGTGCCCCAGAGCGCTGTTTCCTTCCACTAATGTGTTGCAGAAATCCAGTATAAAGCGCACACAATAAAAACATTATAATCTAGACCGCGGGTGTTATAGCGCTAAGTTCCAACATTGGAATACACTTCATCACATTGTGAGCATCACGTGGTTCCAGACCCTCACCACACACTCCCTACACTCTCCCACACCCACATATATATGGAACCGCAAAAACCCATTCCTCTGTGTGTTATCGTGGACAGTATTTGGTCACAAGCCCTATCACAGCTCCACTGGTGCTATTGAAGTGTAATGTTCGACTATATACACTAAGGGTATTTGAACATACCCCTGTTGTTTGCCAAGTGCCAAAAAAACTTGAAGAAGAAGAAGAAGAAACAAACAAAACTATTGCCAGCTACAAGAGAAAAATGGAGAGAGTCCGTCAGGAATGGGAAAGCTGCAACTATTCTTTCAAATCAGCTGGTTTCAGACAAGTTTCGTGCTGTCCAGAGATGAAGACAATCAAAGAGCTGATCAGAACTCATTCAGAAAAGGTTTTTCCATCCCAGATTGTCCACATTAACTCTTTGAAAAATATTCCCCTCAAATAACTTTCTTGCAAAATTGGGGAGGTTTATTAGAATTTGAATGTCTCCATTCTCCTTTTCTAATGTGATACTTCTAAATGCACACTAGAATCTGTTATGGAAACATGGCTACTCACGTTTTTACCTGAATATTGAACTTTGTTGCAAATCAAATCACAATGTCTGCCTGAAAAACAGCAATTAGATATCAAATTGTTCAGCCCAAGTGAATGGGGTCAGCAGCAAACGTATCTTAATGTATTCAAGGGCACCGATACCGTACACTGTGTTACGGTGTACATTAGCTGTGTCGGTCAAAGCTCCAGCAATGTAATGCACTGCAAGGCAAAGGTGCACTTATGGAAACAGGAATATGGAAGATCTACAGTTAAGAAAATGTAGTGCCCAAAGGAAAGGGCTGTGGTAAAGCAGTGAAAATACTCTAAATATACACATTAAACAGATATTGATGTTATTTTTAGTTGGACCTCCTTAGAGGTGGCATTTTTCTGCTGCTCCTGTCCTTCAGCAGTTCACTGCCTAGTTTCTGTGCACCTGTCTGCTTCCTTAAACTGGGGACGTGCCGACCGCCATCTACTATAAATAATACACTGACTATTGATAAGAACCTCATACAACCCCACTTCAAAGAACCTGAAGTATCCCTTTAGGGCCAAAAACCACATGTTTCCGATTTCACTGTTGCACAAATGATGGTATTTGAGGTAAATTTGCACATGCTAGAGCTGGATACTAACATGAACCATCGATACAAAGAGATCAGACCTGTTATGTGAATGAAGCCGAAGAGATTTAAGAATCTGCTGCTGAAGCTATTCTGAAGACTCATGTTGGACTGCAATCTTAGTCATCAGGTTGGGTTATGCACAATCAAAACAAGTATTTTAAAGGGTCACCTGACCATATAAAACAAACTTGTATCTAGTTTTGTTCTGAATGAACGACTGAAATCAAAGTGAAAGCTGGCTGCCATAGAGCGAGGTGAAATGTGATGTGATATGAGACAGAAACCCAGACTTCTTTCTCATCTTCACACAGGTGGCATAAAGTGGGTGTGATAGTTACAGCTTCCTCAGCTATTTGACCGTCCAACAAGCCCTCTTTAGCCACTTCACGTGTCTTGGGCAGATTAAATAACTATCAGATCTCAAAAACGGTGAGTGTAAAAGCAGCCAAGAGGCTTTGAGGCTCAGTTACTTAAAGCAAGTCGCTGAAAAGTTATATCTGCATCCGTCTCTTCAAGATTCTTCCACAATGTTAACTCCTCCAAGGTGTAACTACGTCAGTAAGGAGTTCGTCTTCTCTGCACCTGAAGTTTTTTAAATTACTAGGAATACCCTTATCAGGCATTTATGGCTCCTGATCCAATCAGAGTCAATTAGACAATGAGACAATGATGACATGGCTCCGGTGAGGCGGCAGCCTGTTGCGTGCAGCTCCGTACAGGTTGTTTGTTTGTTGTTTTTCCTGTTATGTGTGAGCTGCTGTAACAGAATAATTTCCTGTAAAGGATCATTAAAGTTTCTTAAAGTTAATAGTATCTGCCAATACCATTTTCCTAGATAATACCATAATACGGTTGTGCGATCAGGTGGAGTCTCTTACTGTTTAATACTGTACGACAGTGTTGGCAAGCAGAGAGCATTATGGGAATTTAGCTAGTAAAGCAGCACCGTGACAGAGACTTCTTTAAAGCTAATGGACTTCAGGTCAGTGAACCAGTGATAAATTATGCAGGGTTAAAGTAGGACAACAATCCTACATCCCAGTAGAACACCTGATGGCTGTCTTATGTGAATGTATTATCATGTTATTGTGTGAAGATGGACATAAACAAATACAAATACTGATCAATGCAAAATATGCGTGATTGGCCCAGACCCCTGTCTTGAGATTGAGCTTAGGATAGACCATCAGAAACTAGAAACTTTTACATGTTAGAAGTTTGGTTAAGGTTAGGCACCAAAATTACTTGTGTAGGCTGAGAAAAAGTGTCATGGTTTGGGTTAAAATACAACCCTTTTCCTACATGTTAGAAGCATCTCCCAACATAATTTTGTGGGTCTCCAGACTTGTAACAGTTCAATCACATTGAAGCAGTTTCATAAAATGTGGCTATATTTCCATTGAACAGTGGACTTTGTCTGATCTGAGGCATCCATATCTGTTTGGTTTTGCTGCACTTGTATGTTATTAAGTGGCAGAAAGTACTATAATTATGATATCAGAAGGAGGCATCATGTGACACTGTGTTTGTTTCTCTATTACTTAGCTGCTACTTGTGTGGTTGTGGTTCAGGTAGTAGAGCGTGTTAACTGAGAGGTTGGTGGTTTGATCTCCACATCCTTTGCTAAAGTGTCCTTGGGCAAGACACTGAACCCAAAGTTGCTCCCAGTGGCAGGCTAGAAGAGCTTCAAGTACCACTAAGGTAGAAAAGCCCGATATATAAGTGCACACCATTTACCTTTTAACTACTGAGATACGACACAAAGCTGGTCCTTATGATGGCAATGGAAGTATTATATATAAAAGATCAATGACCTTCATTCTCCAGGATGTAATGCTTCATTTAACCCGCATGTAGAGTTGTCTGCATTGAAAACCAGTTGTGCAACATGGAGTGGAGATCACAGAACAGTCCATTGCACTCGGAAATCATCTTTTCTGTCACTCCTCTGATGGCATGCTGTCTCCATCGCTGCCAAAGCAGAGGTGTTAGCGCGGCTCTGCAGCAAACATGGACAGAAGAGGAAGTAGTAATTTGAGCAGTGTGGAGGAGAAAATTTGTCCTTGCAGCTCTGCCTGTTTTCACACTTCTTGTCAATCACCAAGGAAAAATGTGCGTGACTGTCGGTTTGTTTGCTCAGAATAGCTGGAATTGAAGCATTTCGCCACTTTGCGACTGTCCAAACGTCAGCTGTGAAGCATTTTCTGGCCCGTAGATCCAGTGATGCGCCTCTCACCTCCACATTTTCCAGTTTTACACACAGAATTTAACTCTGTTGAGATCTCAGCAGCAAGTGGGTCACACTGACATGTAGGTCAACAGTGGAAGTTTCCATGATTGTCAGTACGACTAAATTGATTTTGGTAGGGGAGGCATAGGATGTAGCCGATGTGGTCTCACCCTCACTGGCTCAGCAAAATCTCATTAAAAAAAAAAACTGCAGCAAAATGTCCTGCAGCAAAAACAGAAATAGAATGTGGTTAATTGTTTAGTGAAACATGTTGCGCTGCCAAGAAGTCTAACAGCCACAAAACTCAGGTTGCACTGACAATAAGTAAGATAAGAAGGAGCCTTTTCCACCCCTTAATGTGCTTCAGAAAGATTAAATTGAATTTAAACTATCGAAGGACACGTACAAGTAGCTAAAAGAAAGTGTGAGTCTACTTTCAACAGGTACTTCACAGCTGCACAAAAATAGGTATCACAAAATGTTCTACTGTACCAGCGCTACCAACGGATACACCAAGCAGCTTCCTACTCACTGTGGGCTCATTTTTCACTGCAATATAAAGTCCTGCACCTCTATGGAAACAACACAACCATAGCTAGAAGTACAGAGAACTCAGTAATGTCTTCGGTGCAGTATGACAGTTATATTGCTATAAATCAGCGGTCCCCAACCACCGGGCCTCGGACCGGTACCGGGCTGTGGGTCATTTGGTACCGGGATGCACAGAAAGAATAAAAACATTTTATTTCATTTCCGGCGGAGTCCAGAGGGTGTTTTATTTTGAAAAATGACTAGATCGTCTTCTCATCTGTGCTCGTTTCCGCACTTGACTCGTCAATCTAACCACCTGCCAACATTAATAACTAGAAAAGCACTCAGAGAGCGCAGACCTCCGCCAAGCAGCTCATGTCCACCCATGAGGGCTGGTCCGAAAATTTAATCACCTGTTCCTTGTCACATTGTAAACATTTCCTGAAAATTTAATCAAAATCTGTTCAGAACTTTTCAAGTTATCTTGCTAACAAACAAACAAACAAACAGAAAGACAGACAAACGCCGGTAAAAACATAACCTCCACCACTTCGCGCTTGGCGGAGGTAATAAACAAACATCTCTGGGGAGCTTCTTTTAAAAGAGTGAGAAACTCAAAAAAAAGTAAATACATATTTAGCAATAGAAAGTAATTTTATTAATTTAGGACAGTTAAAAAAAAAAAAAGTTAAATTAAAGAAATTTTGTAACGTGTGCGATGACCAGTCCATAGAAAATTGTCTTGCTTTAAACCGGTCCGTGGTGCAAAAAAGGTTGCAGACCGCTGCTAGAAATGATAACATCAAGAATAGAATCAATAATCACAGGGTACCTCACAATACGATACGCGATCCATGGCTCACGATACTGATACTATTGATACTATCACACGATGCTGCGATAATCGATATATTACAAGACAATCACATAACGATACATCACGATATCTATAACTGAAAAATACAAAATGCCTGTAAAAAGGTTAAGTTCAGTATTTATTTATTTATTGACTGCAATTTTGTGTCACTTTCACTGGATTTGACACAAATTTGGATGAACCTCTTCACAGAAATGGGTCCACACTTTGGACTTAAACGCGGATGGGGCGTCTCTTACGGTAGCGTTGCTGTCCTCCATTATACCTGTGCAAACTCTTCTTGGGCCAATTCATTTCCGCTCAAGTCTCCCTCATTCATGTGATAAACGCCACCGTGTGGAGTCATTAAGTAGTGACGCTGGGGAAATGGCAGCTGGCAGGGGGATCTGGCAGGGTTTAGAGCGCCTTATTATATTAATTAAAGGATCCATATTTGGTGCCAACGTATCGATACTCATATCACATGAGGAGGGACGACAATATATCACTGTATGGATATTTTTATCCCACCCATAGTCCAGATATTGCTCAGAAAATAAAATTACATAACATGAAAGTAAATAAGACTAGAACAGAAAAGAAAGTGTCAATGATTCTGAGGTAGTAAAGTAATTTCACATGTATACAATACATAATACACAATAATGAAGTA
>OMNN01101713.1:0-32119 GCA_900302755.1 Chromis chromis
TGAGCCAAAAAAAAAAAAAAAAAAAAAAAAAAAAAAAAAAAAAAAAAAAAAAAAAAAAAAAAAAAAAAAAAAAAAAAAAAAAAAAAAAAAAAAAAAAAAAAAAAAAAAAAAAAAAAAAAAAAAAAAAAAAAAAAAAAATAAAATAAATTAATTAATAAAAATAAAAATAAAAACTCAAAAAGAACTTAAACAGCTCATCTCAGATTTTAAGAAAATAAAATAAATCAATTTCCTGAGGTTAATAATAAAACCACCCACTTGTGTAAATAGGACCAGGATAATAATTAACCTACTAATGTACCTGTTGTTGTTGCCCTGCAGGCTGTACTCCAGACCTGCAGGGGACAGCAGTGCACCGGAAGCAGGATCATCCGGGTACTTCAAAATTGCGCTTGTTCAACGTTTGCGCACGTTTTCGACGTAGCCGCTTCAGTGAACCGGTAAGAATCGCTAAAATCCTGCGTATCTGTTGTCTGAGATTCCCACCGAGGTTCGTTCATCGTGGGGCCGCCGTCGTTCGTCGTGCGTGATGCGGTTGTATGAAGACGCATCAACACAACACTGAAGCGGAAAAAACGGACAATAAGAGAGAAATGTTGTGTTAGTTCGGTGTTTGTGGATCGAAGTTGTCTCCGACGTTAACAAACTGCACTGGGAGTGAAGGCAGCGAGGTGTGTGTCGCTCTTTTTGTTTTAGTTCCTTACCACGCAGCCGTTAGCCGCTAAGCTAGCTTACCCGCTTCCCCCACGCTTGGCCTAAATCAATAACTCCAACGTAGCAATGTGGAATAATGTGCTGCAGATTAGTTTGCAAATACTTAAAGCTATTTAGAGTTTATTTTATCTAATTTTACCGAACGAGTTAGCTCAAGTGTGGCGGTGTTCAAGTTTAGCGTATTTGTGGTTTGGTTTCATTTGAGCAGCCATGTTGAGCTAATTTAGCTAGCTCGTTAATTATGAGCAAGATAATGCAGCTACGCAGATATGTCAATGTGCAACTGTCATATTTTGTGTCAAATTAGCAAATGTAAGTAATCAATTATACTCAATTAAAGCTAACTTAGAGCAGTTCTCATTCTTTGCAGAGTTTGTAAAGGATGTGCAATATAAATTTGGCAAACATTTACGAATTGTTGGAGCAAGTGTTGTGCGAAAAGTAAAGATACCTATGTCTCTGCACTGTTTTGTCTACCCTGTGTCCTAGATTATAACCAATTTAGTTGCTTTTACCAGTTTAAATGACTTTAAAGGCCCAACATAACTCCTGTAATACAGTTTTCCACTTCATTGTGACTGAAATGTTTCTACCAAACTGACAGGATTTCATTAATGAGTGTTTGATTGTACCCCATAGGATCAGCATTGCAAAAGAGATATACTTTCATTTGTATACATATTGAATTTAACTAAAACTCTAGTTAGCTGAAATCTTAACAAGGATATTGGATATTAGACATACTACACACATGTCTAAACAATGGAAACTATAGCATTGCTTTTAACTATCCTAAATGTTTTGCCTGATTATGCCGTAAACTGCTTTCACAGCATTTTTGGTCACAACTATTTGGTTACCAGAAGCATTGCAGTTTTAAAAGACAAACTTTTGCTATTACCAGAGACATAAACCTATGTGTATTAGCACATTCTGACTGTTTGATCCAGATAAAAGCAAGTGTGGACATTTATAAACCGGGCATCACAGCTTTAACAAGAGGTTTGATACTGGCCACAGAGCTAGTGCACTAATGTAACAGACTTTCTCATCAATCCGACATTTTATTTGAGCTGAATTGAATGTATATGTGTTTTGACCTGTAACCTCACTCTTAAGGGTTTTAATAATATACATTTGTCTCATAGGTTGGATATTCATGGTCAGTGCCGATTGTGATTCATTGTTTGGTGTTTTTGTTTTGCCTAGTGAGGCGCCATGGCGGCTACCTTTCCCTACAGAGGGGTCCCGCCAGCAATGCCACCAGGTGTACCCCCACCTGTGCCGGTCCCTGACTACATGTCTGAGGAAAAGCTACAAGAGAAAGGTTTGTTGGTTTTCACTCAATACAGCAGTTTGATGGTGTAATTTGAAAGCTAAAATGTCATACACGTTTATGTACTTACTTTTATGTATTGACTTTCTTCCAACTCTATAGCAAGAAAATGGCAGCAGCTGCAGGCAAAGCGCTACTCAGAAAAGAGAAAGTTTGGCTTTGTGGACGCTCAGAAGGAAGACATGCCACCTGAACATGTCCGCAAGATCATCAGGGACCATGGAGACATGACTAATAGAAAGTTTCGCCATGACAAGAGGGTCTACCTTGGGTAAATATGAATCCTGTTGTACAAAATGTGTTGACTTGTTTGCTTGTTGCATTGGCTCATTCTGTATCTTTTTTTAACAGTGCCCTCAAGTACATGCCCCACGCAGTGCTGAAGCTGCTGGAAAACATGCCTATGCCCTGGGAACAGATCCGAGACGTGCCTGTGCTCTACCACATCACAGGAGCTATTTCCTTTGTGAATGAAATTCCTTGGGTCATAGAGCCAGTCTACATTGCTCAGTGGGGGTAAGCAAGAGAGTGCACTCCCATGCTTCATTTTTATTCCAGTTGGCTTTACCAGACTTTAGTTTGCTTTAAAAATAAATTTTAAGTGCATTGAATGCATAAATATTTCTAAAGTATGTTTAATCATTGGTATCCCTGATCCTGATTCCAGCACCATGTGGATCATGATGCGTCGTGAGAAGCGTGATCGACGGCACTTCAAGCGTATGCGTTTTCCCCCATTTGATGATGAGGAGCCGCCACTTGACTACGCTGACAACATCCTGGATGTGGAACCTCTGGAGGCCATACAGATGGAGCTCGATCCTGAGGAAGATGGTTCAGTTGTGGAGTGGTTTTATGAACACCAGCCCCTCAAAGACACTGCCAAGTAAGTAGTCACATCTGTCTTTAAAGACAAAGAGAGATTTAAAGTTGTGCATATCAGCTGATGTGTTACTTGAAAATTAACTCTGTAAATTCCTTTGTGTTCTGCTCAGGTTTGTGAATGGCACCACCTATCGTCGCTGGCAGTTCACACTACCCATGATGTCCACACTGTACCGTCTGGCCAATCAGCTGCTGACAGACCTGGTGGATTTCAATTACTTTTATCTCTTTGACCTGAAGGCTTTCTTCACTTCCAAGGCATTGAATATGGCCATTCCTGGGGGACCAAAGTTTGAGCCGCTGGTCAGAGACATCAATCTCCAGTACGTATTTCCTACCTGTATAAAATGATAGCTCTACCAATGTGACACTGTTAATTTTATTGGATTATGAAGGCACAGTACTGCAAACAAAACATCAAGCAGGAATAGATGCTAGATGACTTGTGCATTAGCTGATCCTTCTCTGTTTCTCCCGCAGGGATGAAGACTGGAATGAGTTCAATGACATCAACAAAATCATCATTCGGCAGCCAATCAGGACAGAGTACAAGATCGCCTTCCCCTACCTGTACAACAACTTGCCGCACCATGTGCACCTCACCTGGTAAGAACTTGAGTGATAAGTATTTATTCAAGACAAAAAAGTCTTGCATTGCTCATTAAGTTACTAAATTTACAACAGTATCTTTTGTATTGGCTGTAATAATGGACACTTGTAACTTTTTTTTAAATACAGGTACCACACACCCAATGTGGTATTTATCAAAACAGAGGATCCAGATCTTCCAGCGTTCTACTTTGACCCGCTGATCAACCCCATTTCACACAGACACTCTGTCAAGGTAAGTGACCATTATCCACTTTCTCTCTTTGGTGGCTGAGGAAAGACGAATGTGATTCCCTTAGAAAAAGTTGAGTCTGAAGTTTTTAAGAAATCCTCTTACAAAGGCGCACTTGCATTGGCCTGCTTGCCTGTGCGTAAGAACTGGAGGAATAATAAAATGAATTGTGACTTTTTTATTTATTACTGGCTGCAGCTGCAGTTTACTCGTCACCATTCAGATATTTCTTCTAATTATTTACGATGTAGATAAATAATATATTTAGTCTTCTACAAATTAGAGACTTTTAAATTGTTTAAAAAAAAAAAAAAATCTGCCCCCACTCAGAGCCAGGAGCCTCTGCCTGATGACGATGAGGAGTTTGAGCTGCCTGAGTATGTGGAGCCCTTCCTCAAAGAGACCCCACTCTACACAGACAACACAGCCAATGGCATTGCTCTGCTCTGGGCACCGAGACCCTTCAACCTCCGATCTGGTCGCACAAGGCGTGCCATTGATATCCCCCTGATCAAGAACTGGTGAGCAACTTACCAACATGTTGGAACAAAATTAAATCTGTCATAATGTATTAATAACAAATAGATGGGTATTTCATTCAGATGTGAAATGATAAAGTTTGAAAATATTAAACAGTAGGTGTTTAAATATTGTACAGGTACCGCGAGCATTGCCCTGCAGGACAACCAGTGAAAGTGCGTGTGTCATACCAGAAACTGCTGAAGTACTATGTGCTCAATGCTCTCAAACACAGACCACCCAAGGCCCAGAAGAAGAGGTAAACATCATGAGTTATATTTTGATTTCTGGTTAAAATGTCCCTGTCATCAAAGCAGTTCTTTGCTCATCAGTCAGGTTTCTGTAAAGGTTTTTCGTCTGTTGTATTTCAGGTATCTGTTCCGCTCCTTTAAGGCCACAAAGTTCTTTCAGTCCACCAAGCTGGACTGGGTGGAGGTCGGCCTGCAGGTGTGCAGACAGGGCTACAACATGCTCAATCTGCTTATCCACCGTAAGAACCTCAACTATCTACATCTGGACTACAACTTCAACTTGAAGCCAGTGAAGACACTGACCACAAAGGTACTATCTCCAGGGCAGAGCTATTTATTTCAGTCATTTGACATTATATTGTGCTTAAGTGAAAGATAAATCTATTTTGTTGCTACTAGCGATCCTTAGCCAGAGTTGACCTGCAACTGTGTTCTTCTTTTTCATCCTCCAGGAGAGAAAGAAGTCCAGATTCGGCAATGCCTTCCATCTGTGCAGAGAGGTGCTGCGTCTGAGCAAGCTGGTGGTTGACAGCCACGTGCAGTACAGACTGGGAAATGTTGACGCTTTCCAGGTTAGTTTAGCTCCAAATTTTGCACAAGACATCCTATCTTATCTTAAGGATAGGCATATTTACCTGTAATTTCAGCAACTTTGCTGACTGCACCGGTTGATCCACAGAGTGGAAGAGTGTTTTTTTCATTGTTTCTTGTTTTCTCATTGTTTAGAAGAAGGGTTTATTTTATGAGGTAATGGTATAGGTACTGCTTAAGTTCTTTCTGTTCTTGAGAAGGTGTTTTGGTCCAGTGGTGGTCTTATTTTGACATTGTTTGGACATGACTGGTTATTATACACTGTGATTTCACACTTGGATAATCTCAGAGCTGTTTCTCTCTGTTGTAGTTGGCTGATGGGCTGCAGTACATCTTCGCTCATGTGGGTCAGCTGACAGGCATGTACCGCTACAAGTACAAGCTGATGAGACAAATCCGGATGTGCAAAGACCTGAAGCATCTCATCTACTACCGGTTCAACACAGTGAGTAAAACACAATATATTTGATTATTCCAGCTGTTGTTTCATTAAGTTGTATGCCAGCTACAAACTACAAAAAAGCTAAGGAATGACAAATTGTCTTTGAACCTTAAAGTTCAATTTTGTTGTTTGCTGTGTGTGTTTGATCAGGGTCCTGTGGGCAAAGGTCCAGGTTGTGGCTTCTGGGCTCCTGGCTGGAGAGTGTGGCTGTTCTTCATGAGGGGCATCACTCCCCTGTTGGAGAGATGGCTGGGAAATCTGCTGGCCAGGCAGTTTGAAGGTATGCAGACATATTTAATTGTTTGAGCCACCAGTGGTGTGACGCAGTCAGTGGTATTCACTGGGAGGGACTTTACTAGTTTAAGCAGCAGCTTTGTTTCATTTTGCCCCACAGGACGTCACTCCAAGGGTGTAGCCAAGACTGTGACCAAACAGCGTGTGGAGTCCCACTTTGACCTGGAGTTGCGTGCTGCAGTGATGCACGACATCTTGGATATGATGCCTGAGGGCATCAAACAGAACAAGGCCAGAACCATCCTGCAGCATCTCAGTGAGTCCTGGAGGTGCTGGAAAGCCAACATTCCCTGGAAGGTCAGTGCTTCACAGGATCTTCATCCACTGTGCCTGAGTGCAATTTTGGGGAGGGGACTGCTGTTGGGGGTGAATCACAAAAGTGCTGTTCCATTTGAATTTAGTCTCTGTTGTGTTATGTCAAATAGCAAGTGTAATGTGAAGCTTTTAGCATATGAAGTTGTGTTCTGACCTGCATTTTCTTTGACTTGCATGTGTTGATCAGATAATGTAGGCAACATCCCCTGCACTACTTATGATTAAGAATGCAAATGTCTGATATTGTCTTAATTTGAGACATACGAAAAATATTTTAAGTATATTAGAGCAGCTTCACAAACAGACCAACTCAAAAATGTTTTATTTCTTGACAGTTAAAGTTGAGTGTGACTGAAAAAAGCACTGTTTCTTATTTTTACCCTCAATCATTTCAGGTGCCCGGTCTGCCCACTCCCATTGAGAACATGATCCTTCGGTATGTGAAGGCCAAAGCTGACTGGTGGACCAACACAGCGCATTACAACCGTGAGCGAATTCGTCGTGGAGCCACTGTGGACAAGACAGTGTGCAAGAAGAACTTGGGCAGACTGACACGTCTGTACCTGAAAGCCGAGCAGGAGCGACAGCACAACTACCTGAAGGTAACACTCAGAACAAAGCTCAAAATGCCTCAGTTATTAAAACGTATACTTGTTATTTTTTGCATTGTTGTACTTTAAAAACTGTCGCTTGGTTACTTAGGTTTTGGTGCTTTTTGATTGTTTGCCTTAAAAAACTTGCCACATTCATAAACGTGTTGGAGAGATAGATTTATAATGCATGTAATAAACTCACAACAAATTGAAAGTGTAGATTTGAATGAAGTCCTCTTACAAAGGCGCACTTGCATTGGTCTGCTTGCCTGTGCGTAAGAACTGGAGGAATATTAAAATGAATGGTGGCTCTATTATTGCTGGCTGCAATTGCAGTTGGCCTCTCACTGTTCAGATATTGGTTCTGATCATTTATATTATGATTATTAATAACAACTATAACACAAAATTATAAAAGTAAGTGCAATTGGACTTTCGTCTAACTACTAAAGCCTGGATTCTTAATATTTGCTATATTTTTATGGAAGTGTGTATATTTTACTTACAGGACGGTCCCTACATCACTGCAGAAGAAGCTGTAGCCATTTACACCACCACTGTGCACTGGCTGGAGAGTCGGCGGTTCTCACCCATTCCTTTCCCTCCTTTGTCCTACAAACACGACACCAAGCTGCTCATTCTGGCCCTGGAGAGGCTCAAAGAGGCCTACAGGTAAACATGCTTTCAACATGATCACTTTATCAGTAAATGTTTCTCCACAGCAGGCAACACAGCCCGAATATTTGTTTTTGTACATTATTCACTTTGTTTGTGTGCCCCCTAGTGTGAAGTCTCGTCTGAACCAGAGTCAGAGGGAGGAGCTGGGTCTGATAGAGCAGGCCTACGACAATCCTCACGAGGCTCTTTCCAGGATCAAACGTCACCTGCTCACACAGAGAGCATTCAAAGAGGTCAGTACGAAGATGTGCTGATACATTTTTGAGAACACAGTTTATTGAATTATGTGGGATTTGAAGCACAGAACATAAAAGAAAAAACACTACAAACATAAGCTGTAGAGTAAAAAAATGTTGCACACTATCTTAGCTTATTTGTAAATTTTAAAAAAAAGTATCTCCCTTTTGTAGGCTTGAATTTTTGTCGTGGCACAGCTGTTTCTCACCCATCATATTTGACTTCTGTGGCAGTCTGATAACGTTTTCTTCTTTTGCAGGTCGGTATCGAGTTCATGGACCTTTACAGCCACCTGGTGCCGGTGTACGATGTGGAGCCCCTGGAGAAGATCACAGACGCCTACCTGGACCAGTACCTGTGGTACGAGGCAGACAAGAGACGCCTGTTCCCACCATGGATCAAACCTGCTGACACCGAACCACCACCACTGCTGGTCTACAAATGGTGCCAAGGTAAGGCTTGACTCAGGCTAGCTATGCTGGTAAAGAGTTTTTGAAATAAACTTCCTCCATATCTGATAACCCCACTATATTAGAAGGAACAAGCTTTATTTGAGCTATGTGTTTATTCTTCCCAGGCATCAACAACTTGCAGGACGTGTGGGAGACTGCTGAGGGAGAGTGCAACGTGATGCTGGAGTCCCGCTATGAGAAGATGTATGAGAAGATTGATCTGACGTTGCTCAACAGGCTGCTGCGTCTCATTGTTGACCACAATATTGCTGATTACATGACGGCCAAGAACAACGTGGTCATCAACTACAAGGTAAATGCATTTGTTTTAGATTTATTACTGTGTTCTATAGATAATTCTGATTAATAGCTTAGTGTATAAATATGCTTGATTTTATGTACCATTTTGAGAACACCCTGGCCATTTTATGCAGTTAAATTTTTACTGGCAGTTGAGCTAAATGTTTTCCTCTTTGTGTCTCGTATAGGACATGAACCACACCAACTCTTACGGCATCATCAGGGGGCTCCAGTTTGCCTCGTTCATTGTGCAGTATTACGGCCTGGTGATGGACCTGCTGGTGCTCGGCTTGCACCGTGCAAGTGAGATGGCCGGCCCACCTCAGATGCCCAATGACTTCCTCAGTTTCCAAGACACGGCCACAGAGAGCGCTCACCCGATCAGACTGTACTGCCGCTACATCGACCGCATCCACATCTTCTTCAGGTATGGTATCATCACCAAAATGATAACACCTATTAATTTGTCTAACAAAACAGTGGGAAATTTTCTCCTATGGAAGAAAATCTAAATTGTAAGTGATGTTACTTTTCTTTTTTTCCAGGTTCTCTGCTGATGAGGCCAGGGACCTGATCCAGAGGTATTTGACGGAGCATCCAGACCCCAACAATGAGAACATAGTGGGTTACAACAACAAGAAGTGCTGGCCTCGTGATGCCCGCATGAGACTGATGAAGCACGATGTCAACCTGTGAGTTTCTCCTCAAACCTTTTACTCCTCAGCTACTAGTTTTTATATTAAATCTCACATTACCCTTATTTAACTAGATTTCCCCAGAGTTTGAGACAAAAAAGTTTTAACCTGTCTAATATCATTCCTCCCAGTGGACGTGCCGTGTTCTGGGACATCAAGAACCGTCTGCCCAGGTCTGTGACTACAGTCCAGTGGGAGAACAGCTTTGTGTCAGTCTACAGCAAAGACAACCCCAACCTGCTCTTCAACATGTGTGGCTTTGAGTGCCGCATCCTCCCCAAGTGCCGCACCAGCTATGAGGAGTTTACTCATAAGGACGGTGTCTGGAACCTGCAGAATGAGGTGAGGAGGCCAAAATAAGAAACGCATGCCAATGACTACCCTTTGACAGTTTGTGCTCCTCAGACAACTGATAAATAACCCATAAAAAAGCAAATCTTTTTTTCTCAAATGGGTTTTGTAGTTCACATGTTGTATTTACTTGTGCAGGTAACCAAAGAGAGGACAGCCCAGTGTTTCCTACGTGTGGATGATGAATCAATGCAGCGTTTCCACAACAGAGTGCGTCAGATCCTGATGGCCTCTGGCTCCACCACCTTCACAAAGGTCAGCAGACAACTTTTTCCCAATAGTGGTAACATGCAAAGCACAATCAGATAGGAATGAAAGGGAATTGACGGCATAATTACCAAGTCATAATATGAGTATTTCTTGTTTATACCTGCAGATTGTGAACAAATGGAACACGGCTCTGATCGGTCTGATGACCTACTTCCGTGAGGCTGTGGTCAACACTCAGGAGCTCCTGGACCTGCTGGTGAAGTGTGAGAACAAGATTCAGACCCGTATCAAGATCGGGCTGAACTCCAAAATGCCTAGCCGTTTCCCTCCTGTAGTCTTCTACACTCCTAAGGAGTTGGGTGGCCTTGGCATGTTGTCCATGGGCCACGTGCTCATCCCACAGTCAGACCTGCGGTAAGTTGACAATCAAACGCAGATCTGTGTTGACTTGATCTTTTTGTCAAAATTGTCATGTGAATTCATCTGTGGTCCCTCAGCAAATTTAACATTCAGTTGTCTTTCTTCACCAGGTGGTCCAAGCAGACAGATGTGGGCATCACTCACTTCAGGTCTGGAATGAGCCACGAAGAAGACCAGCTCATTCCTAACTTGTATCGTTACATTCAGCCATGGGAGAGCGAGTTTATCGACTCTCAGAGGGTCTGGGCCGAGTACGCCCTCAAGAGACAGGAGGCCATTGCCCAGAACAGGTACGGCCTTAGTCGGCATGTTCTTTGAAAGACACCTATCACAACCAGATTCAGTTGGCTTTTGTACTGCACTGATCAAATACATATTTTAACAAGCCTGAGCAAAAACTAGACAACGCAAATAGCAATGTGTTTTCTTTTTTCTAGGCGTCTGACTCTGGAGGATTTGGAGGACTCATGGGACAGAGGAATCCCTCGCATCAACACACTTTTCCAGAAGGACAGACACACACTAGCCTACGACAAAGGCTGGAGAGTCAGAACAGACTTCAAACAGTATCAGGTATGGTGCAGACGCTGATGTTTACTATATAAAGAGTTCCTTTTAATAATTGAGATGTACTTCAGCATAACCCAAGAAGACTAAAAGTCTAAAAGCTAGCTTGTAAGTCTCGGAGATCTCTTGCAGATTTTACAAGGCAATACAGTGTGAAGTTTGTCCTAACTTGGACCATAACATTGGAAAAATAAAAATAGTGTCAGGCCCAGATATAACGATGTTAACACACAGAAATGTGTATTTATTTGAAAATATGTTGCATTTACCACACCAAGATGCATCCGTTGATTGTGTTGTTGTTTCTGTCTTGTTTGAGTGCAGGTACTGAAGCAAAATCCCTTCTGGTGGACCCACCAGAGGCACGATGGCAAACTGTGGAATCTGAACAACTATCGCACAGACATGATCCAGGCTCTGGGCGGCGTGGAGGGCATCCTGGAGCACACACTCTTCAAAGGCACTTATTTCCCCACCTGGGAGGGTCTCTTCTGGTGAGAGCACTTGACACTATAATTAATAGTGCCTTTTGGCAAACACTCTAAGAGAGGAAGCACTTGAAACGATTAATGTGCATTTGTAGAGTCTGACTTGCTGATTGACCAAATCACTTTGATATGGCTATTACAATGTGGCCTTATTTCCATTTTCCTCTTGAGTGTGTAATTGAGTAGATTGAGATATTAATCTGTTGTACATTTAATTTATTGCATTAAAAAACACATGGACTTTCTGTACCCCAGGGAAAAGGCCAGCGGCTTTGAGGAGTCCATGAAATGGAAGAAGCTGACTAATGCCCAGAGGTCTGGTCTCAACCAGATCCCCAACCGTCGCTTCACACTTTGGTGGTCACCCACCATCAACAGAGCCAACGTAAGTACAACCAGATTTCATGAAAATATATCTTACAGATCATTTTTTTCTGTTGAGTTGAAGAGACTAAACAATGTCTGGGCTGAATTATAGTGTTTACTGTCTTTTTGTTTCTAGGTATATGTGGGTTTCCAAGTACAGCTTGATTTGACAGGAATCTTCATGCACGGCAAGATCCCCACGCTGAAGATCTCCCTCATTCAGATCTTCAGGGCTCACTTGTGGCAGAAGATTCATGAGAGCATTGTCATGGATCTCTGTCAGGTAAGTCCTGCTCTTTTACCCAACTTTTCGCTCTGCAGTACAGCAGCTTTTGCATGATTTAGAATCATGTTTTTAAAAAAAAGAAGGCAAAACTAATTTTATTCGCTCAAAAACTCATTTTAATTGAGTCTAATTTTTCTGTCTTGTTCCCAGGTGTTTGACCAGGAGCTGGATGCCCTGGAGATTGAGACAGTGCAGAAGGAGACCATCCATCCCAGGAAGTCATACAAGATGAACTCATCCTGTGCAGACATCCTCCTCTTTGCATCATACAAGTGGAATGTCTCTCGGCCATCTCTGCTGGCTGACTCAAAGTATGATTTTTGGAGTCGTATTTACATTAATTAACATATTACTGACAAAAAATGTTGATATGTTTTAGAATTCTCAAAATGTCAAAAGTTACACCAGTGCTGTAAAGACATTACAGAAACCATCATAATGAAAGAATATCGAAAGACTATATATTCAGCTTGTTTGAATTAAAAATGTTCACCTCCTCCTTCAGGGACGTGATGGACAGCACCACCACCCAGAAGTACTGGATTGACATTCAGCTCCGTTGGGGTGACTACGACTCTCACGACATTGAGCGCTACGCCAGGGCCAAGTTCCTGGACTACACCACAGACAACATGAGTATCTACCCCTCCCCCACTGGGGTACTCATCGCTATCGACCTGGCTTACAACCTCCACAGGTGAGGATTGTTGCATGCACAAATTCACGACCGGTTTCATCTTTCTTGGGCCAGTAAAAAGTGGCTAGCACATTATCTCCCTTGTTATATGTGTATAATTAGTTTATTTCTGTTACTAATGCTATAATATACTCTATAAAGTAGCTTTCTTTTGTTATTTAAAATGGTAAACCTGTGATTTTTGTTTTTGATAAAGAGTCCTAATTCAGTATGTGTCCTAAGAAAGACTAGAAGGTTGTCAGACACATGCTGACAGCAGTGCCTGGATTTTATCATCTACTTGTTTATGTCAACATGTATGTTTTGCATTAGCCTATGAATTCTTCACACTGGGTTCCCAAATATTTGTATATGAACATAACGGTGTCCAGTACTTATAGCAGCTCAAACATTGTTAGCTGTATACTGACCACTGTGTTTTTCTCTGGGTGTGATTGGAGAAAAGAATAAGCAAAAGACAAAATCAGTGTCGTCCTGAATGCTGCATTTTTTAATTCTCCGTTTGTAGTGCTTATGGTAACTGGTTCCCTGGAAGCAAGCCTCTGATCCAGCAGGCCATGGCCAAGATCATGAAGGCCAACCCTGCCCTGTATGTGCTCAGGGAGCGCATCCGCAAAGGTCTGCAGCTGTACTCCTCAGAGCCCACTGAGCCGTACCTGTCCTCACAAAACTATGGTGAACTGTTCTCCAACCAGATCATCTGGTTTGTGGACGACACAAATGTGTACAGAGTCACCATCCACAAGGTGAGCACAGAACTTTGATGTCCTGAAATTGCATGTTTTGTTTTATAATGACTGCAGTTTAATGTTGGAAATAAAATTAGTGAATGTGCTGCTTTTTAATAGGAATATGCAAAAAAATCCTTTGAATGTAGTCAAATGTATTCTCCATCTTTCTCAACAGACCTTTGAGGGTAACTTGACCACCAAGCCCATCAATGGAGCCATTTTCATCTTCAATCCCAGGACTGGTCAGCTCTTCCTCAAGATCATCCACACATCTGTGTGGGCTGGACAGAAACGTCTGGGACAGGTACAGTTATGCTTAACCTCTACTTGCTTTTCATAACCAGCAGCCTGGCTTTTGACATTGCTTATTATCATGATTTTAATTGATTTAATTTGAGAAAATCATTCTTTTAGTTATTGTTTCACTCCTTATTTAATAATGAACCTATGCAAGTACAAGCAGTCATGTCCTGAAGGGTCGACAAACACAACCTGGAAAGCATTGTGGAAGTCGGCTAGAGGTGGCGCTGTAGAATCGGGATCTCTGGCTAGGCTAATTCCATTCACTGTCAGGTCTGTAGATGCCAGGAAGTTCAAGCTGTTTTGAAGTAGCTGATAGGCTGTCATGGTGTTACTGATTCTTTGAGTAATCAGCAAGTAAGCCAACAGCATTGAAGCCAGGAAGCCATTAAAACAGCCTGTACCCTGGTTGAGTTCTCTTTGACGAAGCCAGACTTGGAGCAAAGCAACCCCATCAGCAAAAGCTGAGCACTGAGAGCTCATAGCAGACAGAAACTGGATGTGAGCTCTGGGCAGTAAATCAATTTGAATAAGCCTTCATTACCGTCTTTGGATTGATGTTAAGAAATCTGCAGAAATTTCAACAGAAAGTTTATTTAGTGAAATAAAAGACTATGTACCTTTATGACTAATTTAAATGGCACAGGCACACACAAACACGTTCTTACCCTTTGACTTTACTGCTTCGCTTTTTGGCAGTTACACAGATCTTGGACAGGAACTTGATTTTGTGCCAAAAGTGTATAACTTGATTGTTTTTTATCTGTAGCTGGCCAAATGGAAGACAGCTGAAGAAGTGGCTGCCTTGATTCGCTCCCTCCCCGTGGAAGAGCAGCCGAAACAGATCATTGTAACCAGGAAGGGCATGTTGGACCCTCTGGAGGTGAGACTCTTTTATGCTGCTATAATAACTACAAACCCTGAAGAACTATCTGAGTGTAATTTTTGGAAGGTGAAACCACATTGCGATGGTTTTCCAGTTGTAATGCCTTTGTTCTCGCTCTGCAGGTCCACTTGCTCGACTTCCCCAACATCGTGATCAAGGGCTCCGAGTTGCAGCTGCCCTTCCAGGCCTGTCTGAAAGTGGAGAAGTTTGGAGATCTGATCCTGAAGGCTACAGAGCCACAGATGGTGCTGTTCAACCTCTATGACGACTGGCTCAAGACCATCTCCTCTTACACAGTGAGTTTCACCCCCTCCTAAAAGTTAGACCAGTATTTAATGGATTGTAATAAACTTATGTTGCTGTATTGTGTTTTGGAAATGTTATACCAAGCTGTTGGAAAACACCTGTTTATTTACGACTGGTAGTGACTTAGAGACAAACTTGTCCTTGTAATTGTGACTTATACCAAAGTTTTCCTCACAAAACTCACGAGGGTGCATTTATTTTGGGTGACATCAGCTTATTCACCTGTGTAAATAGTTTGTTTGGTTGTCTGCTCCATCTATAGGCCTTCTCCCGACTCATCCTGATCCTCAGAGCGCTCCACGTCAACAACGACAGAGCCAAGGTGATCCTGAAACCTGATAAAACCACCATCACAGAGCCCCATCACATTTGGCCCACACTCACTGATGAGGAGTGGATCAAGGTGGAGGTGCAACTCAAGGACCTCATTCTGGCCGATTACGGCAAGAAGAACAAGTAAGTGTTTTGTGTAACATAAAGGCAGTGTGTAGCACAAACAGCTGTTGGGTACAGTTTCTAAGGAAACTAATTTTCTGTTCTATAACTGAGAACAGAACTGATTTCAGAAAATCAATGCTTCCTTTCTCTCCATCCAGTGTGAACGTGGCTTCACTGACCCAGTCTGAGATCCGTGACATCATCCTGGGTATGGAGATCTCAGCTCCGTCACAGCAGCGCCAGCAAATTGCTGAGATTGAGAAGCAGACCAAAGAGCAGTCGCAGCTCACCGCCACACAGACCCGCACTGTCAACAAGCACGGAGACGAGATCATCACCTCCACCACCTCCAACTACGAGACCCAGACCTTCTCCTCCAAGACTGAATGGAGAGTCAGGTATGCAGGCAGCTTGTTTGGTTTTCACACTTTGCTTTGAGGCATTACTTCTCTCAGCATTGAGTTAAAGATCAATCCCAAATAAACAATAAAACATATAGTAAATGAAAAACTATACAGTCATCATTTTTGTCAGTTGGCTTTAATGCAGTTTGTCCTTGTTCTGTCAGGGCCATATCTGCTGCCAACCTCCACCTCCGAACCAACCACATCTACGTGTCATCTGATGACATCAAGGAGACGGGTTACACCTACATCCTGCCCAAAAACGTTCTCAAGAAGTTTATCTGCATCTCAGATCTGCGAGCACAGGTATGTATTTAGAGTAATGCACCTGATTTCATCAACTGTCTGTGTCTCAACTGTGATTTTACTGCTGCATACTTTCATTTCTTACGTATTTTCAAAGTAAACAAACCGCTCCTTTAGATTCTGACCATGTTGTGTTGCTCCAGATTGCAGGCTACCTGTACGGCACCAGCCCACCAGACAACCCCCAGGTGAAGGAGATCCGTTGTATCGTCATGGTCCCTCAGTGGGGGACACACCAGACTGTCCACCTGCCCAACCAGCTGCCTGGTCATGAATACCTGAAAGTAAGACGCCCATGCAGAGAATTTTTACTATTTCATCTTGAATGCTTGTGGGTTGAAAAGGATCTAAAGATCTTTGTCGTAAACAGGAAATGGAGCCCCTCGGCTGGATCCACACGCAGCCTAACGAGTCCCCGCAGCTGTCCCCACAGGACGTCACCACACATGCCAAGATCATGGCTGATAACCCGTCTTGGGATGGAGAAAAGACCATCATCATCACTTGCAGGTAGGTTTTCTTTCAAGACGCCTGTTGTCTGTCACAGCAGGACTTTTGAGACTGCAGGAAAATGTCAGGCTGTTTTCTACATGCATGTTCCAGATTTGCAATGGTTCCATACTCAATGCACTGATTCTGCTTGTGAGACTGGCCACTTTACTCCTGTGTGAAATAAGTAGACTTCATTTTAGGTTTATAAAGCTACTAATATTTAATTAAAAATGTGGCTGTTAGATCATAGCTTCTCTAAGTAGTTTCCATTTCGAAAATACTTAGTCCTGCCTGCAAAAATTCTATTACAACTGTGAAATTGTCTTATAACGGATGCAGTACTGTAGTAGAAAACTGATTCAGGAGAGACTTTTGCTACCCAAAAATAATGAAAACGAGCTTTATTTGCATTTGTGGTCTGCTTCCAAGATATAAGATGTTGCAGTTATTGCCGCTATAACCTTGTTGTATTTAAATACATTTCACTTGTGGTTTTCAGCTTCACTCCAGGCTCATGCACGCTCACCGCCTACAAGCTGACACCCAGTGGGTATGAATGGGGTCGTCAGAACACAGACAAGGGCAACAACCCGAAAGGCTACCTGCCATCCCACTATGAGAGAGTGCAGATGCTGCTCTCTGATCGCTTCCTGGGCTTCTTCATGGTGCCGGGCCAAGTCTCATGGAACTACAACTTCATGGGTCAGTAGCCAGAGTTTATACTTTTTTTAGATTAACTTTTATTGTGTAATTACTTTATTGGAAGAGCTGAACGACTGAGCTTCAAAAGAGAGTTTAAAACTGTGTCATGGCCTCGATTTCGCTGTTTTCATTTGGGACAAATCGGTGCCATACATTGATCTTTCCACTCTGACTCCATGTTGGTTTAATTGATTTTACAATGAAAGTGTGCTTCACAGCTTAAAAACTAAATGTTAAAGACAATAGCCAATTAACCCTTTAAGTCCTAATACATCATCGGCGACACGTTTGGGCTAGCACACTTTGGATACCGTAAATATGTCACTGTTTGTGCTATTTGAAAAAAATAGTTTCTGAAAGCTGAGGCGTTGCGCTTTACAGACAATATAGTATCATTACGGTAATTTCATTCGTATACGGTAATTTCATTCAGATTCGAATGAAATTACCGTATACGAACGAAATTACCATATACGAATGAAAGCACTGTATACAAATGAAATTACCGTATACGAGTGAAATTACCGGATGCAAATTAAATTACCGTATACGAATTAAATTACCGGATACGAATTAAATTACTTTATACAAATGAAATAACCTTATCCGAGTGAAATTTCAGGATACAAATTAAATTACCGTATACGAATTAAATTATGACGTTGCGCTTTACAGCCAATATAGTGTCATTACGGTAATTTCATTCGTGCCCCCCCCAGGAATCTGCTGGATTAAATTACCGTAAAATTACCGTAAATCTTATAATAGCCAGTAAATCGTAAATAACTGCCAGATATTGAAAGTTTCTTCTGAAAAAATGGGCACCAGCACTCACAGGACATTTTGAGGCTCAGGCCTTAAAGGGTTAAGGCAACACTCCTTTCACACTTGGGTCATGCATGTCATAGAGGGTTGTCAGAAAAATAATGATTTTGTCAACTCGTCTTGTCACAGGCGTGCGCCACGATCCCAACATGAAGTACGACCTGCAGCTGGCCAACCCCAAAGAGTTCTACCATGAAGTCCATCGGCCCTCGCACTTCCTGAACTTTGCCTCGCTGCAGGAGGGCGAGATCTACAACGCCGACCGTGAGGACATGTACGCCTGAGAGCCATCGCGCTGCTCTTGACATGTTTGTAGATAGCTCTAACCAGCATCATGTGGAGCCAGTGCAGATCAGACCCTGTAATATTTCTATTGAACACATGTAACTGTGATGTTTGGAAATTTTTATGTAAAGGCTTTAGGACCTTTTAGGATTCTGTTTTTTGATATTTTCTACAAATGTTGTGTTTTTTTTTTGTCCCACCCCTCTCCTCTATAACAGTAAGGCTTCTTTGAGCAAGATTTTTGTGGCTTCTCGTGCATTTGTGTGTAGTTTAAAGTACACAATTCGTTGATGTAATATTTGATAATTTACATTACTTCCGGAGGATAAACACTCACTTCCTCACTGAAATTGAAAGTTGTATTTTCATGCCAGTAATGCCCTGTTACTGCGTTGTACTGTACATCCTCTGACATTGTAGCTTGGGTTTAAATAAAGATCACCAATTTTTATAAACGCTGTTGTGGTAATGCAATCTGTTGATCCTTCCTGAGGGGAAGTGAAGCTTTTATGGTCATTCTGTCTGTCTTCGGGGAACTTTTTTTGGCTTGCTTCCCTTTTGACAGGCTAAAGGTCACATGAGCTTCACTAAAGCACCAGTGTCAGTTTGGTTTCAGTGACATGTTCAAGCACTCTTCCTTGAAAACCAAAATAGTGCCAGCTATTGGAGGACTTTGTCTGGTTTGATGAAGTTATAATGTGGGTGCAGTTCAATGCCTTTAATTATAGTTATGTGATTGACATTTATTAGACAGGGTGAGGATTTAAGAGTGCAGATCTGGAGAGAAACCCAGTGTTAACGCTCTGCTGCGTGCATCAGCATGCTCGACCTGGCAGACGAGTTTCTGCGTGTTTCAGTGTGTACTCGCATTACATTGGTCAGAGGAGGAGGAGGATCCTGCAGCCGAGCTAAGCACACTGCAGAACACTGGTAACACACAGCTCGGTGCCTTTATATGTTTTTATAGGCTGCGGTAATGTGACTGCACCGAGTAAATAAATGAGGAGGAGCAGGTAAAGTTCAGACGCGTTGGTAGCGTGGGCTCAGCGACGCTTTAAACTTTTGCTGGTGTAAAGTTTTCCCATTAATTTGGCGCTGACGAGCCAGTGTCGGTTTCGATATAGCGGAGAATGTGAACAGCCGCCCGGGCTCAGACAGACATGGAGACTCCCCCGGACAGCAAGAGCTCAGACGGCTGCTTTGACAGGACCTTCTCGGCTCTCACCGTCGACAATGTGTACGAAATCGCCAAACTCGTCGGCACCGAGGTGGAGAAGCTCATCGACGGCTACGGCAAGGAGAGCGTCGAGGGTCTGGTGCCCAAAATAGTGAAGGTACTGGAGCTGCTGGAGAGCTTCGCGTCGAGGAACCAGGCTCTCAAGCTGCGGGAAGAGGAGCTGCTGAGGACCTTCGAGACCATCCAGCTGCAACAGCAAAAGAAACGCGGAGGGAAGGAAAGCGAGGAAAGCAACGATAAAAGTGAAATACGGGTGAGAGCCACAGAGGAGCTTTCGGTCCTCCCACCATTTTGTAAACAATAGTACTAGCGGCACACACGTTTAGTCACGACATATGTGTGTTATAACGACGTTACAACAGCCTTTTCTCAGGGTGTAACGTCTGTGTCGGGGCACCTTGTCTGTGTCGTGACAAGATGGAGCTAATTGACAAGTAGGCCGGGGACTACATGTTCTACCCCTCCCAAATGGAGCCAAAACATACTCATTAAAGCTCCATGAGGCATTTCCACGAACGATCCAGCGAAATTACACAAAAATACACGTTTTCTTGCATTTAACTGCTAAAAATTGTAATATAGTGCCTTTACATCACGATGTCTGTCCGTTAACTGACTAATTGGTATCAATCCGCCAACCAGAAATACCAGCCGTTGTCAAGGCAACCACTGAACGACGGTTACTAGTTGTTGCCGTGTAACGGCTAACAGTGAAGATATGTAGCATTATTGTTTAACAGTTTATTTTATATTATCTTATATATTAGCAGTGTTTTATGTACAAAAAAAGTCTAAATTAAGCTAGGTATAGGACATACCTGTGATTTTTTGCTAGCTTTGGTAGAATTAACATGCAAAGAGTGGATAAAGAAGCTAGCTTGTTAGCAGCAGTGTACAGAAGAATTCAGTTTTCAATTCAGTTTCAATTAGTGCACTTTATTGGCATGAATGCCACATAAACAATATAGCTATAGAGCCAAGGATGGTACAATTCAACTATAAAGTGGGACAATTAAATAAAATGAAGAATTACAATGCACATTTTTAAGTAGATTAAAAATGGATAAATAGATAAAAAGAACAAGACAATGAAATGAGTGTGTGTGCCATATATATGTAGGTCAGTGTCAAGATAATTAAATGTCCTATTCAGTGATGTTGTACTAGTTGCGTGGCCCTCAGTTTGTAATTCATATCATTGTGTTCTATCTCAATGTGACATGTACTTGTGTAAAAGTAGCATATTAGCAGTAATAACTTAGTGTTAATTATCCAAATTAAACAGACTACTTTTAATAGAATAATAATATTCAAAGTAGGTGTGCATCAATCATAAATAGTAAAGAACACAATAAGTTAGTGAGGTATAGTAATAAGAAAGGTCAAACACTCCAAAGAGGCCACTCTCCCAGGGCCCCAAAAGCTCCAAGGCATGTTCACTGTGTAGAGTAAGCAGTTTGTGGCAGTTTAGTTTCCAGAAACTTAGGTCTGTATATTCATACACGCTCTAAAGCATATCCAGGATTAGGGCCTTGCCAGCTCAGACTACATTCTGCAAAATATACAAACGCCCAAATGGGTGTCTCTAGTTTGCTATTTTCTCTCTGGAGTAAAAGTGACACAAAACAAACAAAAGCTACAAGTGGCAGTTCTCCAAACCTGCAAATGTTAAGCCCAAGTTGCTACTTGAATGCTCTCTGTTTGCCATCTCTGGTCATGTTGCAAACCTATTCTGTTATGTGTGAAACTCACGCAGTTTGAACTAGTATAGTGTTAGATAAAAAATACAAAGAGTAAAATGCTGCTGACACATGAGCACCATCTAAGGTAAGGTGCTGTTGTACTTACATTGCAGGAGACTGAAATTGTCTCATTAACTCACTATGTAAGTTCATTGTTGTAAGGTTATGTGACAATGAATCTGTCGAATAGTAAAGGCAAAGTAACTATTAGTTTTAATAATTTCATTATATTCTTAAAGGCTTAATATTAACTCAAAGTATTTAAGTTCATGTGAAACTTTTTATGGTACTGTTTATACATTAGCATGTCTAACCTTTTACACTTTAATGTATCTTATTAGTACATTGTAGACAAGAAATCATTACTGAAAGTAAATGTAGAGGTGTGGTTCCATGAAGTCGGACTGTGCTGTTAAGAGATCTTGGGACCATTTTATCACAACATCTGTAATGACTTAATGAACTGACACACCCACTTGGTCGCAGTATGCTGTGCTGCATCCAGATTCTTAGATACTCAAGAGATTTTCAGCAGCACGCTGTCATTCCTGATTTTCCTGATAATGTGGTATTTCTATGTCTGAGCTTATGGTTTTACCGTCTGGCTCTTGTCCTCCTGAGCAGGAGCTGCAACAAAAGGAGCAGCAGTGGAAGAGGAGGTGTGAGGAGCTGCAGGTCCAGGTCCAGCAGCTCCAGGAGGACAGGGAGGAGCTGCAGAGCAGGCTGAGGGGCAACCATGCACAGGAGGGTATGTCCAAGTCCCCAGTCAGTCCCAAATGAGTTTCTTATATTCCAAGATCAGCCTCTTTAACAAGTGTTAAGTAGCATAAATGATTAAATGTAGATATCACAAAAACAATTCAACATTTTTATTTTATTTTTTATTTGACTTTTATTTTACCAGGTAAAAATTTTAAGAACCAGTTCTCATTTGCAAACATGACCTGGCCAAGAGGCACCAGCAGGAACAAGTACACATATATAACCACAGACACAAATGGACATATAAACATAACATAGAACAAAAGTAAACAGGTCAACAAGTAAGAAGCATGGAAATCAAGTATATGCATGTGAGTGAAAAGTGTGCATGAGGTGCAGAAAAGTGTGTGCGTATTTGTATGCATGCGTGTAAGTAAAGGTCCGAAGTGATCAGCAGGAGCAACAGTCAACTACAATCTGTTGGATTTCAAGCTTGAAGATGGTGAGTGATGTCAAAGTTGCGAGTTTGAGGATGTTTTGTAAGGAGTTCCAGTTGTTAGCTGCTGCAAAGTGAAAGGAATTACGGCCAAGAGTAGTAGAAGTATTGGGGATGATGAGCTTGATGTAGTCGCTTGACCTAGTGCGATATGAACTATGGGCTGGGTGAAGAAGAGATGCTTTCCAGAAGAACTGTAAACAGCAGGGAACCACCAGGTAATTTTTACAAACAGAACTACATCGTAGTCGGGTTTGAGTGCTCCACTGCTGCCTTTACCTGTTCTCCAAACAAACAAATTAACCTCAAAGCCATTTGATTATGTAGATTTTCCCCTCCAGTCCAGGAATGCAGACGTATGTAAAGTATGTACCATATAAAAGCCTTTCAGCAGTTGCAGTAGAGATTAAAAGCAGTGGGTTAAAAGTCGTATGAAATGAGGCTTAAAGTAGTCGAACTGGTCGCTGCAGTGTTTATAGTAGAGTTATTATAGAAGAAGACTGTGCTTACCCTGCAAACATGAAGAGAACACCTTTGAAACACTCTGAAGAAGTCAACATCACACTGCAGTAAAGTCTGCAGTGTATGTTTATTATAATATTATTGTGTTTTCACTTGATAAATATTATCAGTATTTCATTAAAAACATAAATATTTGTACGGCTGAAAAAGCAGTTTGTTGGCTTGCATGATTTACACTTGAGATTTACTTTCAATATACGTTAATAATGAACTTGGATGAAGTAAAACAGAAAAGATATAATCTCTTATGTCGCATTCACCTTGACAAATTCCATCATGTAGAAAACATACCACAACAGTCTGAGCCAAAGGGTGGAGTCACTTAGCTGACTCTTGTTTTCTTGTACTGACAGGAAAACATGCTGTGTATGTTTTTGATTTGTTTGACAAGATGCTAATAGGCAAGAGAATGTGATGAGTCTGACTGTTATCCAGCTGCAGTGATTTATGCAGAAGTTAAGTTCAAATGCATGTAGATTATTTCAGTTTATGTACAAGAATTTAGTGTGAATGGACTATAGTGTATGGGTCAAAAGACATACCGTATTTTTTGCTGCAGCACCTGTGTGTTTAAAGGGTCAGTTTATCAAAAAATCATTAAAAAAAAGCGTCTTGCCATGAATGGTATGTAGCTATGTGACCGCTTTGGTTTTATTTGCCCAGGCTTTGAGATAACCAGAGACTTCAGCTTCCACGTCAATACAGTAGAAGTGAAAGGAAAGTTATTGTGGTATGTTTGCATTACAAAGCAGTGAAACGTGTTTGTAAAGACAGTGTCTTAGTCGCTCCAGATAATCCACAGTGTTGTTTACAGTGGGTTTCTGTGGATTATTCTAATTTACTGGCACTTTGGTACTGTGGAAAAAGAAGTTGTTTAATGCTTTGAACAAATGAACTTCTATTTATGTCCGTACTCCGGGATGACAACGTGATTTTAGAGATGCACATCGTGAAACTGTACGCATAAAAACGAAACTGTCTGCCAGGCAAGATGCCAGTGAGAGATACTGTGTTGTGCTTTCTGTTTTGGGTGAACTGAACTTCGAAGTCTGTATAAAACTTATTAAGATCATGTGTAGCATCATCTGTCACTTCTGCTAAAACTTGATTGAGGTATTTAGCTTGTGTTACCTTGAGGTCATCTGGTTATAACCTCTTATGTGTAGATTGATGTGAATTATTTCACTTTTTGGGGGGCTTGAGTTTATGGTATATGCCCAGATTCGCAGATGAATTTAGACCACTGAGTTTGTGTGTCAATGAAGTTACAGAATTACTAGAATCATATTTTGCTGCATCTAAATGCTAGAAATGGATGGAATAAAAAATAATCCAGCTTTGTTGTATTTTTTCATGCCCTGGAGGCAGTGATCAATTTACTTACTGCAATTCCCGTGGTTTGTTTATTACATGATAAAGTATATGTCACAGTAGAAATCGCGTTCCAGGATAATCGCCGTTTGTCCTAGTACAGACTATCCTCGTAGTGTCAATCGTAGCATCTGGACTTGGTTGAGTTACTCGGAGACATTTCACCTCTCATCCAAGAGGCTTCATCAGTTCTAAACTGACTGGTTGGGAGTTCCAGATTTTATACTCTTCAGAAGCCATAAACATTATTGAAACTCCAGTCTGCTGGGTGTGTGTTGCCCCTCCCTCATTATGCGAGTCGTTAGATCGTTCCCTCTCACAATGGGGTTCATTAGGGACCCTTGTTGCCAGGTGTGAACGGTGCCAATGAGGGTCATTAGGTCCTTCCAAGTCCTCCTAGTACAGACTCCGATCGCAATCTGTCCTAAGACAAACTGTGATTCTACCAGGACAATAACCAAAAACAATCAATACAATACAATATCAATCTTGAAGACAGAAGTCTTTTAATTATGGTTAGGGTTAGAGTGAGGGTTAGGGATGCAAGAAAAGCTGGACTACCGTGTTCAACAAAGTGCCACTCACATACTGTTGAAGTCAGAATAGACTGTAAATACTATAGATAACTATAATAAACTCATAAATGGGAATGCATTAATTTGATTATAAAAGGAGTGTTTTCTTGTTGTATTTGTAAGAATATTGTTGTTGCCTTTATTTTAACATCATATCATTAAAATAAATTAGAGTTTGTCCTTGGACAGACTCCGATCGCAATCTGTCCTACAATCTGCGATTATCCTGGATCGCGATTTCTACTGTGACATATACAAAACTATACATCAGTAACATGGCTTTTTTAGCTAACAAATAAACTATATAATGCAACAATATGACACTAGGTTCTCCATACCTTCATTACAGCTGCAACTAACAAATATATTTATTGTAGATTCATCTGTTAATTAATCATTTAGTTTTTTGCTGTACAAAATGTCAGAAAACCCAAGATGACATCCCTAAAGATCTTGTTTTGTCCATGTGATATATAGTTTACTGTCATAGAAAAATAAAGAAACAAAGAAATATTCAAATTGGACAAGTTGGAATCAAATGCTTTTGACTTTTACTCAAACAGATTATTTGAAATCAAAATAGTAGAAGCAACTAAACAATTAATTGTTGCAGCTCCAACCTTAATTTTGTTGTAGATCAATGTGTACCTCTGTAATTTTATAACTAGAGTCACAACAGATGGTGTAATGATTATTGCAGAAAGTGACAGAAAAAGCTTTCAGTAAAATTATACGCCCCTCAGGACCACTGTTGTCTTTTGTTTACAATTTGTATGTGTGTTTGTGTGTTAGACCGTGTTCAGCGGCAAGAGCGGGAGGTGATGCTAAAGCTGAAGGAGGTGGTGGACAAGCAGAGAGATGAGCTGAGGGCCAAAGTCCAGGAGATAACCACCATCTCTAAAGAGGTGGAGGCGGTAAGGAGACAAAAACGTTACTACTATATTTACTTATTTTTCAGCTCATACACACAACACATCAAACATGGATACACAGCAGCCTTTGTTCTGTTTCCATGTGCTTCATACAGTCATGTTGCCTTTTCTTGTAGAAACAATAGCCTTTCTTTCATTACTGTCATGCTGAAATTGTATGTTTTGTAATATTCGTACGTATATAGTAACATACAGTCATAATTACACTATCATGTATCACATGCAGCATCAAAAGAGAACTTGCATCGTGTAACCCACACCACTAAACACACTGGGACACATGAAGTGTGTCAAACATGAGGGAAAGAGGGCAGAGATTATTCAGGAGGAGGATTTACACTGCACTTTAAACAAGTCATAGCACTGTTTTTACATCCACACAGCTACTCTGTGTGTGTGTGCGTGCTCTTGTATGAGTGTTTGCACGTGCCTGTGTGTGGGTCAACCCACGTTTATCACATGATTTAAATAGCAGCCATAACTGGGTGTGTTTGTTAATGCTTAGCTTCTTGTTCTCAGTCAGTTGACTAAAGTGAAAGAAAAAAACCAACTCATGGTTGTGAGTAGTTGAGTTGACCAGGAGTTTTGTAATGTGATCACTCAAACAGATGCTCGCAATTTTCCTGAATGAATGGATGCTTTTTAAATGAATGCTCCATTTGTCTTGACATATTGTGGTTTCATTTGTTGCCCTCTCCTACCCCGAGAATTCTGGTCTAAATCCCATGCATGAAGTCAATGAACCACACTCCTCTGCTGCTGTTATTATTAGCCAGCTAGACTGCAGTAGTGGCTGCTGCTCAAAGATTTTGGTGGGCATGCACTTTGTAAAAGGGCAGATTAGGCAGACATAATAACCACCGTGTATCACCAGCAGGTTCAGCTAACTATTGTTAAAGCCATAAGGTCCCACTTATCAAAAGTTTTTTGTGAGTTTACTATCAACAATATCATTTCAGCAGCTGCCTCAACCTGAACCTCGGTGTTTTCACATGAACTGACCTCTCAGCTAATGAGTTGCTGAGATCTGCGGATCTGTGGAAAAACTTAAGCAACCAATTACAGAGCAGCCTCAGGTCACCTGGTTGCTAATAGTTGAACAACTGACATAGGCATTGGACAGCACCCCTCACCCAGGAAGTATTCAAATAGAAATGAACAAAATACAATTTAAAAACAGCATATTAATATATGCTTACATGTCTAACAGGTACATATTAGGACTAAACTACCTTTATGTCATAATTGTTGTGCAAGACAGATTTCATGTTAAAGTATTCTCTCTTCTCTGAATGATTGAGATGGGGTGAGACCTTAATGCTCTGCATGAACCTGCTGCCATTGACAGCTTGTCTTTTTGGTCCAGCTTTGGCTTGTTGATTTCGGGTTGAGCTGTATTTATAACTAGTAGGAAATGTGGGAACTGTCTGTGCTGCTGCTCATGACTCGAATTTGAAATTTGTAATTTATGTGTGTGTGTGTGTGTGTGTGTGTGTGTGTGTGTGTGTGTGTGTGTGTGTGTGTGTGTGCAGCTCCAGGAGCAGCTGGACCGCTTCATGAAAATGAATGCAGAGCTGCGACACAAGCAGAATGTGCTGCAGGCACAGCTGAAGAGCACCGTGGAGAGGAAGGCCGACATGGAGGCCGACCTGAAGGAGAAAAACAAAGACATAGAAAACCTCCAAGCACAGCTGGACAGAACAAACAGCAACGGCCCGGTATGTGTGGCTCTCGCACTGGATATGCTTCCTTTATTTCAAGCCCAAAGAATTATATGATAGTCTACTTTCCACATGTATGGCATTGTGCTTGCATGGGCTAAGTTCTTATTATTTATGGTATCAAAGGCTAACACTTGCTGGCCTGCAGGTCAAAATACATCAAATAACATCAGCCCTTCAAAACATGTTGTTGAAGAAGTTGCAGTTTGGTGAACCTGATGACTGCCTCTTCTCCCTTCAGTCCAGTCCAAGTCAGGCAGTGCACGAGTCAAAGAAAAAGCCGACCTCTGATCACAAGGATCCTGACCAGCCGTGTTTTACCAAGAAGGAGGTGCGTGACATCCTTTTTGAGAGGAATGAGCTCAAAACCAACTTGTTCCTGGTGCAGGAGGAGCTCAACTACTATCAGAGGTGGGTCTAATGTGTGAGTGCGTGCGTGCGTGGGCATCTCTTGTTATGCTATGTTTCTGAGAAAAGTATTGGATGGTGTTCTGAAGTTGCACATTTTAGTTTGTACCAGCTGTTGGTTTGTGGGTGACACAGATTCTTATCATCGCTTCCTGTCTGTGTGTCTCTGCAGGGAGATACTGAATGAGGAGAGGTGTCCAGGTTTCCTCTTAGAAGCCGTCCGCTCTGCCATCAAAAAAAGAAGAAAACTCATTAAGGCCAAGATGCTCGGGATTCCTGTAAACGAATGCACCAGCAGGTCTCTCTTACAAACACACAAGATAGTCATCATATCAAGAACTGCAGTCATAAATAAAGTCCAGATGTAGAAATATGTTCAGAAGGTGAAGATGGTTGTATATCGATATTTTTGTTACTCTGCAGCGATGAGGAAGAGAGAAGTTCTCTGTATGGGCAGACAGAAGTGGATGGCACAGAAGTAGACGGGACCGACAAACCAGCCGAGTCACGCATTCGAAACCTGTGAGTACAACGTCCACCTACATTGCTACTCTACACTGGTTAGACTGGAAACCAGAATGCTGGTTTGCAAAAAGCCCTGGATGGATTCGGTATTGTAGTTTCAGCATCACCCCTGTTTATGCTTTTGCTTTGAGAAAATGTAAGGTAATTTCCTTGCTTGCGTGGGTTTACAGCCACTTTTGCTACACATTAACTGAAGTAGAATCCAGATATAATAAGGATTGATAAATTTGACTCTGTAGCACTTTGAGCTCTCAATAAATGTGCAAAGCAAGAGCATTAAAAAATGAATGGGCCAAAACTATGCCAATAAAATAAATAAATCCACAGCAGAATCACTGCAGACTTCAGTCAAAGCACTGGATTTATCCCTGTCACTGTCACTGCCCTGAGATTTTCGTCAATCCTAGTCTATATTTAGCTTTAATCCCTGACTAGAGATTTGACTCCCCGTCTGTCTCTTCTGCTCTGTCGGCTGCAGCTTTGGCTTCCTGACGCGGTCGGGCAGCGGTCGGAGTCCCACCCACATGACCAACTCCGCCTCCACCTGGGAGATCATCGGAGACTCAGAGGCCAACGACGAGGCGGAGCAGCGGACGTCTTCCTGAGCCTGGTACCGACCACAGAGTTTGCACTGTGAGATTCCTTCATGTTTGTCACACAACTGCTCCCTCGGCTTGTAACAGAAAGATTTCAAGGACATTTGAATGAAGACCCAGAGTATATAACAGAAAAGCACTAAGTGAGAGTGAGGAAAGACAACATACTTTTAAACGAATACTTTCTCACTTTTTAAATTCTGATTCGATCATGATTATTTCAGATTTTTTGTTAATTTCACTCTTGCTATAAGTATTATTATCTTCATTAGAAGTGATAAACAAGAGGGACAATGTTTAGCTACAGTATACTATGGTACAACGTGTGACAGTATTAAGAGGGACATTTTTTAAAAGTCTTCCTTTTGTATGATTCAAGTATTAAAACAACAATCATGCTATTCTTCACTTTAAGAAAAATCTCATTGTTAGTCATTTTTGAATAATTGATTATTACGCATAGATATTTATATACATCCTCAAATATTTTTCACAAAAACCAAAGACAATACAAGTATATCTATTTTAAAATGAAACTATGTTCACCTCTGTTCCACAAGATGGAAATGGTTTATTTTATGACTAATAAAAATATTTTGCCTCACAAAATATAATATAACTCATACCTTGTTAGAGAAATTCTTAAGCCATGTGTTTAGTTATGTATTTTTTAGGGCTGGTCCGAATAGAAATTTCTGCGCTCCGGATATTTGGGTCCAATTAATGACGAATATTCGAATATTCGGCTAGGGTTAGGGTATTAAGGATGGGACAACAAACCAATACTGCTCCATCTCTGGCTTGGCACTTCGATCCAGCTCCTCAGGGCTCATCGTCGGAGTCCGACAGCATTAGCATGGATACCTCCTGGTGTTTTTTTTTGTTTGTTTTTTGGCGGTGGCACAGCAGCAGTGTCCTCGCCATGCCTTTCTGTCAGGTCCTTTTTCTGCCTCCAAAACCGCGTGCCGCTGGCCGGGGGTGTGTGTGGCCAAGTATTCGTATCTCCAAATTATTATCTGGATACCACCACAAGGACCGAATATTCGGATATTCAGATATTCAGATATTCGGGTCCAGCCCTAGTATTTTTCATGATTTGAAGCACTTTTATGTGACAGGGAAAAGAAAACTCATGGTACCAGTCTCTTCCAGCAGTGAGCGCATTTTGACCCCTCAAGCCTTAACTTACTGCTTCAAAATATATATTTTTAAAATATTCCGACATCAATGTCTGCACAGAGCCAAAGCGTTTGGCTGGTGATTATTTGATGGTGGTGCCATAAGTGTGTGTCTGACTGATGTATCAGCCTCTACAGATTGACTATGTTAAATTTAAGTTCCTTGTGGAATTGAAAAATGAGTGTTGGATGTTTTTCATTTCTGCTACCTTCAACTGATATCATAAAGTCACCAGCTTCATTGTGTGTGATCCGCTCACGCCCTCTAAATATCTGATCATAGCAGCACCCAGACAGATCAGTAGTATTTCTTTTGAGGGAATGTATGAACTTCCAATCAGACCACCTTCTCCTGAAATACTGTGTTTGCAATTTATTTTTGTAAGCATGTTTGTTATGCTGATGAAAACACATTTAAGATGTGAATCACCATGTGAGTGTATTTTATTGCAAGTTTGATAAAAACAGTTGAAAATGTGGATTTTCTGTGATATTGAGATCTCAATAAAATCCATTAAACACAGAAATAATCTCAGTGCATTTTTCCCATGATTAACAAAAAGAAAGTCACATCCCAAGTGACCACGTGACCGTCTTTGTACCAACTTTCACGACTTATAAGGAGGCTGCCTTCATCATCTCCTGTAAGACCGTCAACAGTGGATTCTGGGAAAAAGGTGAACATCGGGGGGCGTGTGTGTTTGTGATTGTTCGCGCCCCACCAGTGTGTGTGGCGAGTTTTGTGTGTTAGTGTTCGACCATCTTTAAAAAGCTCTGTGTCCTGCTGAATAGAAGGAAGTGGCTCTGACTTCCCCAGGAAATGGGAAGAGGAAACCCGGGGGCTTCGACCTCTCTGGCTGCGCTGGAGCCACAAGACGACTCGCCGGGGAGAAAGAGAGGGAGAAGGGGAAGAAGGGAAGGGTGGAGGGCAGACAGAAAGAGAGATACTGCCTCTCATTGTGCTCTCTTCTAGAAGTAGCTGAGAGGAAGAAGTCAGGACTACACGTAAAGACCGAAAAGATACTTGGTCGGGTTTTGTTTTCAGACTTTGCGTGGAGATGAAGTTTCTCCTCGGAGCTCTGACTGCTCTGCTCTGCTGCTCGTCGTCCTCAGCACAAACTCTGAACCCTGCTGGGAAGAACGTCTGCCAGGATACGAGGTACACTTTAACTTTACCTTCACTCACACCTGCTCTCTTTTTCACTGTTTTCTTAAGTGATGACCGCAGGAGGCAGCTGAATAGAGCAGCTTGTGATTCAACATTTTTGGCATCCCTGAAAAGGCTGAGAAAATCATTGTATAAAAACTGTTCTTGTGATGAATCTTAGTCACATGATAATTTCTCAAGGAGCTCCACCTCCTCAAAGAGCAGAGGACTGTGTTGAGCAGCTTTTTTGGTTTACATATAGACCCCTTCCCCTATTTCAAGTGGTTACAGATGATTGTTAGACACTGCAATGTTTTAATGGGTAAGTTTAGGTTTTGTCAGGTTGATTTGACTATATTCTGAACATTCAGGAACCCCTCTAAACTGGTCTGCTGCACTGGATGGCGTCAAAATGGAAAAGAGTGCACTATAGGTGAGTTTAAGTAATGAAATAGACAGCAATCTGTAGGAATTATCGGATTACTGCCTCCTATTTGGTTTGTTTTCTTGATTTCTCATTCTGTTATATGCTTTGTGTGTGTGTGTGTGTGTGTGTGTGTGTGTGTGTGTGTGTGTGTGTGTGTGTGTGTGTGTGTGTGTGTGTGTGTGTGTGTGTGTGTGTAGCTGTATGTGAGGGTGAGCAGGCCTGTCTAAAGGATGAGATCTGTTTATATCCTGGAGTGTGTCGCTGCCTACCTGGCTTCTACGGAGCTCAGTGTAAAACACGTGAGTTACAATCAATAACAAAAGCTGGTTGGCATCAG